>JAVJIF010018092.1:0-67944 GCA_038442645.1 Agave tequilana | reverse complement strand
CAGCATGTTGACTTGAAAATACTTTGGCACCTATTCGGCTATTCACGGAGGATCAATCCCAAGTTTAAATTCTCTCAACAACAAAAATCCCCAAACTGGCAAGTAACATACTCAATTATCAAATTTGCCCAATACGCATGAATCCTTCTCAGCATACGGGTACATTCCCTACCCAACAACACTTTCACACAACATGGCTCGGTCGGTCAATAGTGATATGATTAACAAGATTTTAACCAGTTCCAATCCTGCTCCCCAGAGTCTGAACAATTGCATGACTAAAAAGACTATACCTACTTAATCAACTGATAACCAGTCCCTCAATTATAATAGCTTAAGATAATATAAAAGATGATTGATATCCCTATAGAATGTTTTAGCTGGAATGTAGGGTGAGTAAATCTTAAAGCAGCGCCAGTACAAAGAGTAAAAAGATAAGGTCTGGAAGGTTCTAATAACTTCAACAGCAGTAAAGAGTCACAAAAATTAATGAAAAGGATGAAAGAATAAGAATCAAATCAACCTCCGCAAAATTAAGATTCAATAGAAGCTGGGTAGTCTGTCTTTTTCATAGGAGTATGAAACTTTACTACTAACCTTTTGCTAAACAAATAAAAGAAAGAAAATCATAAATGCCAACCTCCCAATCATAGCTTCAACAGAAAGAGAGTGCAGAAGAAAGCAGAAGAGAATTCAATTTGAAAAGGAAGATTATACTATCTAGAATTCTCATAGTCATGATAAGCATGCTGACACTGTATATCAACTATCTATATTACATTGTATATCAACTATCTATATTAATGAGGCTATTAAACTCTTGATTAGTTAGTTTTTTCATTAGGAGTCTTTGTTTTAGTCTTTATTTTATTAGGACTCATATTATGAGTTGTATTTGTAATTGCCTATAAACAATAAATGTTGAGAGAGGGATCAAAAACTCTCTAAAATCTTTTTCTCTAGAATTCTGGTATGGTATCAAGAAAAAACCCTAACCTTGACCTCCTCTTCTTTAGAACCCTAACCCTAGCCATCTACAACTTCTTCTTATCTTTTCCTTTTCATTTTCTTTCCTAAATCTAGAAATATGAATCCATCTCTAAAAAAAGGTTATTGTTCACGATGAACACTACCGCGCACCGTTCATCTTGAATAGTTAAAAGCCCAAAAAAATGTTTGATCTAAAACCCTAAACTTCTTGCCATCGCCACCACAAAATCCTCTTTCCTTGACCTCGCTGCCGCGACATCTCTTCTCCCGGCCTTTGCCTCGTTGAGGCCTTGTTACATGTTCGTGACCTCAGTGAGACTCCTACGGCTCCTTCGTGCCTATTGATGACCTCTTGATATCCCTACAAGCTTCGTCGAGTTAATCCATCCACTCTACTACTATCTATTGCCTTGTTTAAATATGTGTTGATGTTTTCGTGATTACTACTACATGTTTACCTACCTACTCGTGTCTACCTGACCACTGGCTACCATGTGTTCCTAAGACATCAAGCACATCTTCAATCTATGACATTGAAACAGTCTTTTGCTACTATCGTGAAACTCAATGACGCCAACTATCTTCTTTGGGCTCAATATTTTTAACTTTGTCAGCTTGCAAAAAAAACTGAAAGATCTTACAAAGGATCCTCTAGCAAACGGTACGGCTATCTATGATGATTGGGTGGCTAGTGACTGCAACGTGATGACGTGGCTACTCAGTAAGATGCATGAGAAGGTCAGTGCTAGTGTCATGTTTTTAAAAACTGCCAAAGAGATATGAGATACTTAGAAAGAGATGTATTCCAACGAGCAAAATATTTCTCATATTGTTGATCTATATGAAAAGTTATTCTCACTGCGACAAGATGACTGTTCTCTATCTGAATACTACTCTAAGTTAAAGGGGACTCTCAGTGAGTTAAATTTCTATCAACCCTTTGTACTAGATTTGAAGGTGTTTCAGTAGTATCTTGATGAGCTAGCAGTGGCTAAATTTCTCTTTAGACTGGATACCTCCTTAAGCAAACCAAGTTCGAGGATAAATTCTTTGTATTGATATAGTTCCTTCTCCCCCTATTAACTCTGTCTTAAATTCATCGTGTTTTTATAGAGAGGTGATTCTTCTTCTGGTGTTGAAAACTCTGCTATGGTAGCTGAACGTCGTGGCAAAAGTGGGGGGCCACGATTCAGAGGGAGGACGTGGACGCGGAGATAAGGATTCACGTCATTGTGCTCACTATTGTAGAAACAATCATACATCTGATAAGTGTTGGGATAAGTTTGGTAAACTTGAGTGGACTTAGATTGCTGACACTACGTCTACATCTTCATCAGCTGCTACATCCTCCACTGCTACTTCTACTGTGCAGATTTTTCAGTCAACTATGAGTGTTTTCTTCAGTTACAAACTGCTCAGGCAACCCAGCCAACTAATACTACAATGCATGGATTTGTTTCAGGTACGAGTGCATTTGTTACTTCCCTTCATAAGCCTTGTGTATTGATTCATAAGCTCCACTCATATGACAAGTATTAAAGAAAAATTACACTCTCTTTCTTTTCTGAATAATATTTCTCTTGTTAATATTATTTTGATGGTACCTCTTCATTTTAGTGGAAAAAGAGTTGTCCATACTCTTTCTTCTTTGTCGCTAAATGATGTCTTATTTGTCTCCAAATTCTCTGTTAGTCTACTATCTATCAGCAATATTTTATTCTTCCTATTGTGTTTCAGGATCTGCAGAAGTTATGTCAATGACTGCCTATCAAGCCTTCTATTACTACTTTAAAATGTGAGTCTTGCTAGTTAGAAAAGCATCACCGTGCTTCTTATCCTAGTCGTGACAATAATAGTAGTTCTTTTGATTTTATCCACTCTGATGTTTGGGGACCGTATCATGTCACTTTTATGTCTAATTTTTGTTATTTTTAGTTTTTGTGGATGATTATTCTAGAATGTTTTGGGTATATTTGCTAAAAAAAGGATTCAGGTTCCTACAATGAAATAAAAACCCACTTTCTATTACTATTTGTGTTGTGCATTGATAATGCTCTTGGGTATGCTAAAAAATAAGTTCTCGTTGTTGTGCATCTTATGATATTTTACACTAGACTACTTTTCCACACGCTTCACCACATAATGGGATTACAAAAAAAAACACTTCCTAGATGTAGCTCGCACCTTATTGATTCACATGCATGTACCAAAAACTATTTAGGCTGAAGTTATTCTCCGTACTTGTCATTTAATAAACAAAATGCTCTCTTCTGTACTACATGATAGAATTCCATTTTCTTGCACGTATTCTGATAACCTACTTTTTCTGTTATTTCACTTGTATTTGGTTCTACTTATTTTGTTCAAAATCTTCAACCTGAATTGGATAAGTTAGAACTTAGAGCTATAGAGTGAGTCTTTGTTGGTTATTCACGAACTCAAAAAGACTGTAGGTGTTCAAATTCTGTACATCGTAAGTTTATACTTCTGCTGACGTGAGTCACTTCTATATTTGGCTCCTACTGTTTCTCCTATACCTCAGCCTATGTCTAGTTCTGGAGATTTGAAAAAAAGAGATTACCATTACAAGTGTTACCCAAACGTTCCAAAGATGGGTCTCTACTTCACTCCCTGCTGATCCAGAGTCTACAACTATTAATCCTGTCCTCCTCATTATCTTTCTTTGCCTACTGATCTCCCACTCCCTACTGTTGAGACTGCTTCTGACTTGGATTTTTCTATTTCACATAGAAAGGGTAAATGATCTTATACTTAACATTCTATTTCTAATTATATTTCCATAATTTTCTTACCCATTATCTCGTCAGTTTGCTATGATATTTCTTTTGTTTCTATACCTATGTCTTATCAAGATGTGTCGATATACTCAAAATAGAAGCAAGCCATGAAGGATGAGATGGATGCTCTCATCTCACGTCAAAGTTGGGATCTTGTGCCTACTTCCTCTGGACCATGTAGTTGTCGCTAGGTGTTTACTACCAAGCATCGTCCATATGGTACCGTGGACAGATACAAAGCTTGTTTAGTTGCTCAAGGCTTTACTCGGACTGATGGTGTAGATTATCTGGATACATTCTCTCCTGTGGCTCATCTCAACTCCAATCGTGTCTTATTTTCTTTTGTTGTCAACCACCAGTGGTCGATGTTCCAACTGAATGTGAAGAATGTCTTCTTATATGGTAATCTTAAGGAGGTATATATGGGAACAAACTTTCTGGATATGTTACTCAGGGGGAGAATATGGTGTGCAAAATCAAAAAGGCGATATATGATGTTAAGCAAAGTCCACGAGCCTGGTTTTGATAAGTTGATCTGTATCATCTCTGAAGTGGGTTCCAGAAGTGTTATTCTGATCATTCAGTTTTCATTGTAAAACTACTTTGGCACTGTGATTCTTGATGTTTATGTTGATGACATTCGACTGACTGGGAGTGATGTTGCTGGTATTATGAAAGCTAAAGAGTATCTGAAGGCTCATTTTGTGACCAAAGACATGGTAGCCAAGATACTTTCTTGAGATTAAATTGCTCACAGTATTCTTTCTCAACAAAAGTATGCTTTGGATTTACTCAAAAAACTAGACTACCGGGCTGCAAGCCAGTACGTACTCCTATGGATACTGATGCCGATTTGTGGGATGAGATTGGACCTCTATTTGAAATGTTTCGCGTACAAGAGACTAGTAGGTAAACTTGTCTATCTCACAGTTACTACTAAACCAGATATTGCCTACATTGTTAAATTAGTGAGTTAGTTTATGCACAAGCCTAGAAAGATTCATTGAAAGGCTACCTTGAAATTCTGATTTGCATCAAAGGGCCTCCAAGTAAAGGATTGTTATACAAAAAGCATGGACATCTACGAATTGAAGCTTTTTTCAGATTCGAATTATGCAAGAGATAAAAGAGAGAGAAATCTACTTCTATTTACTGCACTTATGTTAGAAGCAATGTTCTAAAAATCGGATTAATCGGCTGATTAAAGGGCCGATTAACCTTATTCGTTGGCAGCCGCTTAAAATTACATTAATCGCTCTGATATGCGCTCGGGCGATTAATTGGGTTCAAAACGATTAATCCTTGATTAATGCCCGATTAATCTTATTAATCCCCAATTAATCATTTAGATATTTCATATGTTTTTTATTTGAAAAACTTATCACTTTGTGTGTGTTGGATCACTAAGTAATTAATGTTGTGATGTTGATGATTGTCTTTTATTAAATAGTAGATGAACTGTTATTTATTAAAATAAATAGTAGATGAATTATGATATTTTATTATTGTATATTTTGCATAAAGTGATCCTTATGTTTTATTATTTTTGATTATTTTTCAAATTAACTTATTTAGCAATATTTCTTCATTATTCTTCAAAGCTCATTATTTTGATTGATAAATTGACTATTTTTTTATTTATCTTATTTTGCAGGTAAGTCTTTGATTTATATTTATGTTGCAAAATTTGAAATCTTGGATTACTAATGCGAAGAGATAAGTTCTTTTACTTCTTATTTATTTGCTATTTATTCATATTGTCTTGTTGTTCATCATGTCATGGTTTATAACTGCACATCTAGATGTTGTCTTGTATAATATTTAGGCATTTTTCAACAATTAACTGTATATATCATTTGCAATTGTGTATAAATATAATTAAATATATTAAAATATTCAAAAATGATTAATTCCCGATTAATCAGATTAATCATTATTCAGTGTTGGACCGCACGAATAATGAAACCGATTTTAGAACACTGGTTGGAAGTAATCTGGTTACTTGGAGAAGTATGAAGTAGAATGTTGTCTCTTTCCAGTGTTGAAGCAGAGTATCGAGTTATGGCTCATACAGCTTATGAGATGATATGACTGAAATCCCAATTGTAGAAACTTGGATTCAGTGTGGATGGTTGGATGCCTATGTACTGTGACAATCAGACTACTATTTGCATAGCTAGCAATCATGCCTTTCATGAAAGGACCAGCACATAAAGGTGGATTGACATTTTGTTCGTGATGCAGTCTCTTGAAAGCTGATTTCTACTTTGTTCACTCCGTCTTTGAGGAGCTTGCAGACATGTTTACAAAACATGTTCCTCTTAGAGTTTTCTCGTACTTATATAACAAACTGACATGATAGATATCTATGCTCCAGATTGAGAGTATTAAACTCTTGATTAGTTTGTTTTTTAGTTAGTCTTTTTTTAGTCTTTATTTATTAGGAGCTTTATATATTAGGAGTTCTACTCATATTATTAGTTATATTTGTAATTGCCTATAAATAATAAGCGTTGAAAAACTTTCTAAAATCTTTTCCTCTAAAATTTTGATACAGGCAATATGGACTAGTATATCTAGGCTACCCCAAGTAATGGGCTATAGCACATACTCAACCTCTCAAGACTTGCAAAGAGCATAATAATCATCTCTGAAGTTAGCTAACAATAAGATAATGAACATTGATTGGATGCATACGATGCAAGATTTCCCCAAGAGCCTCCCATAGTCACAAGCATGAAACGTTAACTGTCAAATGGATTAAGTTTGAAGAATATAGTAATGCTTTGATGTAATAGTATTAGTCACATCCTCCTCGATAACCGCCCAGGACAGTTTCTACTCTTACCTCGTACACGCTATCAGGAAAGAAGGAGTCCAAGCCTCGAGGTTAGAATCGGACCGATTCAGCCGGAGACCAAACAACCAAGCCGACTTGAAGCAGAAACCCTCCATGTCACCTGTCCTCCTGATAGCGATACCCACTCACGATGATGATATTTCATGACGGGCTAGTCACAATGACTGGCATATCGCACCAGCCAGGCTCCCAAACAGCAAAGGTCTGTCCGCCATTTCCTCCATCACCATCCTCTCCCTTTCCTTCTTCCACATAATGAAGGAGGAAGACATAGCAGCGAAGCTAAGAAAGATTAATTTTGAAGCAAGAATTTCTGAAGAAAACAGATGTGATTTCCATCCAAAGACTCCATCCTTTTATAGATGGAGAAGCCAAACCGCCTACACTTTGAATTCTCAATCACCGAAAAGTCGGTCCACAATCCGTAATTTTCGGTCAACAGAAACAGCAGCAGATACCAACCGCCTCTGTCACACAATCTCAATCATCATGGCCCCAGGATTTTAGAAGACGTCAACTACAGATTTAAAGCAATTTAATTGATTTACGTGCTAGCTGTCAACTAGCCGCGTGATCTCCAAGTCAATATAGAATATTCACATTTATGATTCAAATCCTCCCCTGCTCACAGATATCGAGAAGAAGTCAAGGCATTTAAGGATCTCTACCAACTCCGCTCTTTCGACTTCTCTCCTACAGGCTCCGACAAGTGAAAGAGCAGGGGGATCTGTAGTGGTCAAAAATTGACCCTCATCAAGATGGTGCCACATGTCCACGCAACTGAAAGTCTCCCACTGAGACGTCCACAGCTCTCAGTCCATCCCGAGACCTCCGTCACTCCACATCCTCCCAGAATCACTCCAGATCGCACCAAAGTCAACTTTCATGCCACAGACTTCCACCTCGGAAGCTCCGCTGTCTCAAGTCATCCTAGAGAAACCTCCAGCACTGAAAACTATAATCCTCCAGAGCCATCTGCAGTCCAAGGCTCTCAATTCCACCAGAAGTTCCCAGCAACGGCCACTGAGATATCTGCATGCAGTTACGCCTCTCCCTTCTCTCTCACGTTCATAATGTACAATGCTCCCCAACGCGATCAGTTTTGGACAATGACAAGATTTCCTGCATGCGATCCCACAATCCAGTGCTAATAATCACAACTGTTATAACAAATCAACATGTGCAGATCGTGCAGTTACAAAGATTTAGCCAGCACCCCATCTACCTCTATGCCGACGGCTCAATATAAGTAGCCCTCCTACAACGAGGAAGGGGGTTCTTCCCTTCCAATCGATCCTACTCAGGGACTTACCAACAAATTCTCTATAATCCCAGTAACTTGAGAATTATAGTGAAATCTTCTCCTCCCCGTGGTTTTTCCTGATTTGGGTTTCCACATAAAACTTTGTGTTTCTTTTTTTTCTGTGTTATGTATCACTTTTTATTCACACTTCCCACTTTCCTACTCTCGCTTGTGGTGTAGATCGACCGTCCGATCGCTCGTGGCGAAAAATCTCCAACATAAGGTGCTTCGTCTACTAGAAAAGAGAAGCTATGGGAATGATGATGACGAGGGCATCACATTAGTTGCTAGTTGTTTTATGCCTTATTTTATTTTGAGATTAGTTGCTTTTATGTGAGCGTTTAGTACCACATAGGTTATTTTCTAGAATAGAACTTCTGTAAAACCTATAAATAGTCTCCAGACTCCTTTATTCAGTAGACAATGATTAATAAAAACTTTCTAATTAAATTTCAGAACTCTTGAGTTCTTGAGATTGGGTGCGAAGCCTGTGGCATAAGGGGCGTAAAGCTTGTGGTGCAATGGGTGTGAAGCCCAAATTTATCCAGTTCTTATCTCTAAACTCTAATTTCTTTTTTCTATTTTCTTGTGAAAACCCTATTTCCCAAATTTAGCTTGAAGGTGATTGTGATCCTCTCGTATCAGAGCTCTCGTTCCAATTCCCTTTAAATTTTCTTCTATAAAACCCTAGTTCTAAATCTGAAACCCTAGATTTAGAACAAATTCAAAATCAGATTTGAAAATATATATACACACACTGTAGCAAAATTCCCCAAATTTCCCTCCAAAATCCAAAAAAATTCAAAATCCTCATTGTTCATTTCCTTCACAGAGAAATTCAAAAAAAAATTACAAATGTTCATCTTTTTTCCCTCTTTCTCTTTCATCCCCGATCTCAGAATACCACCACCTCCATTATCTCTCACTGCGTCTATCAACAGACCCATCGCCTTCCCCACCGACAACCCCTCCTTCACACTCATCAGCATCATCATCACCACACCATCTTCATTACCATCAGAACCCATCACCATCTTCTACCTCCTCAGAACCCATCTTCATCACCTCCATCTTCTCCACCATCAGCACTGACATACCATTATCACTATCATCTCCCGCCGCCCCAATCCTCATCGTTGTCCTCAACCGCCGCCACATGCATCTCCCCCACCTGTTTTTTCCACCGCCACCATCCAACGCAACAACCTCTCCTTCCACCATGTCCATCATCTCCGCCTCCTTCCACTACTTCGTCGCCGACAACGCTTCCACCGCATCGCCGCCACGTCTCCACCTCATCATCGTCATCGCCCATCTTCCCGATCCGCCTCGCCAGTGCGTCATCGCCGCCTGCGAGATCTCCAGAGCCCGATCTCCCTCGCCACCGACCGCTCCTCATCGGCCGATCAGATCTTCGTCGCCGCTTCCCACTCCCATCGGGGGAGAACAAGTCTTAGAAAAGTTTAGGTGGTTTATATGGGATGCTATTGGGATTGGTTTTGAACCCGACCCGACCCGTTAAGTGATTAGTCAGTTGGGTGAGTTGTGGGTCGGATCTACTAACCCAACTAAACCCGATCCGAATGCAATTAAATTGGACTATTGGGTTGAGTGGTCAAACCCGCTAGAACCCAACCCGTTCACACTCAGACCCTAGCCAACTCAGTGAGTCAACTTGGCGAGTCAACTCACTGAGTCAACTGAGCTGACTCAGTCCAGTACACAACAGTCCAGAGTCTGTTTCTCGTCTATTCAGAGTCCGTTTCGAGTTCTGTTCGAAGCGTTGGGTTTCGTGACTGTGCCCCGGAGCCATTAAAGAGAATTTGTAGCACTCGAGCATCAGATATCACCTCAGTGAGTCTGTGTTTGGTGTCCATACTGTCCCTGTAGGAACAAATCAGCATTTCAGACCACATTTTCAGCCCGATTTGAGTCTAGTTCGAGCCACTAAGATTCTCGGGTAACCCCTGATCTTTATGCACTGAATTTTATTCATGAATTTTTACTTTTATGGTAAATACATATGTACTAATGGTGATGAAAAGAAGGTTAAAGGGGACATGTACACAGCTCTCTAGTATTTTCGGGTTTTAATGATCATAAGGGTATGAAAAGTGAGAAAACCAACTTGAAAATTTCTTCAGATATTTCTCCTTGACGCCTGAGCAGAAGTGTCACTATGACCAAATGAAGCTGGATAGAGAAGCTTATTGGTGGTGGGAAGACAGTCACATCAACTGTCAAGATTGGTTGGTCTTATGAGAACTTCTCCGTACTCGATATGTTCCATACCTCGAGAGCCCACAATTCAGTGATATGGTCGTTGAATGTAAGGAAATCCTCACTGACATGGTGAAAATTCTAAAAAGCAAGATGTTAGATGTTGTTGAAGATCCAGAGCAGAGCTAAAAATTGATGACAAGCCAGAGCCAGGGCCAGAAGTTGTTGCTGAGTTGGTACCACTGCAAGAAGAGATTTCCTTCCGGTTCACAGAAGTTGAAGAGCTCCCTAATTAGACCATTGTAGATCATCCAGCAGAGCTTACCTTGGAGGTGTATCACATTTGCCAGCTATAAGTGCCTCGTTTTTCCTGAGATCGCCTGATTTGTATGACCAATTGCAATCTTTCTACATGATGTAGGTTAACAGGAGATTGGTACCTTGGTATGTGGGTTAGTTTTCAGTGAAACTGAGTTGCCTTGCTATGTTGCACATATCTTGTTCGAGCTACTATCAACTGCAGTCGATCTATCACGAGAACCCAGGTTCACCACCATTAACTTTGTCTCAATGTGATGCACTACGCTGCTGCTGCCACCATGGCCCAACTGAGATGCTTCGTGAGGGGAGTCTTCACTCGACAGAGTCGAGTTTTTCCCACCCTGGGGAAATGATGAGGAAATCATACCAATTCCTAGTTGTTCTATGCCTTAATTTATTTTTGAGTTTACTGTTTTCTTTTATTGTGTTTTAGTACCACATCGATTATATCCGAGTAGTGTCATTTTGTAAAGCCTATAAATAGGCCTCAGTATCTTTTATTCAGTAAACAATAATTAAATAAAACTTTTCCAGTTTAAAATTTCAGAGCTCTTGAGTTCTTGAGATTGGAGTGTGAAGCCCATGGCATAAGGGGTGTGAAACCCGTGGTGCAAAGAGTGCAAAGCCTAAATTTATCTGGTTCTTATCTCTAAACCCTAATTTCTCTTTTCTATTTTTCTTCTCAAAACCCTAGTTCTCATTTTTAGTTTGAAGGTGATTGTGATCCTCCCGTGTTACATAAGATGAGGTGCAGGGTTGGATTCTGTATTGGCACCTAATGTTGCAACTATTCATCAACATAATACAGAGGAAAAAATAAAGGAACCAAAAAAAGAAAGAAAGTTTTTCACAATATGCTAGTCTAATAGTTTTTAAATGTGACTCATTTACAATGTACCAGTTGATAGTTCCAACTTCTTCTAATTATTTACTTAACGATAAGCATGATGGAGTAATGAGATTTAAGAGTTTTGATATCTCACCAATAATTTAAAGGTAGAGTATCCATTCATCTTAAGCACCATGTCCATGCCTACTCCAAATTATAAGGCCATGTCTAAACCAAATTATAGGAATCGGGTAATGGATCATTTGACCTGTGCAGAACTAATCAGACAAACCAGCAAATAGATTCCAACACCTATTCAACATTGGTCATGGCTAAGAGAAAAAAGTGACCCAAACATATTATTTTGGCGTTCTGAAAGGTGATAGAATCTTTTCTTACATCTTTGAGAAGAAACGTTTGATTTACCTTATGCTCACAGCAGATTCCCCCGTACGCCCTTAAATCACATTCAAGTTATATTTATCTTTATTCCTCCATAAAGTTTTCATCAACTGATTTGCCAGTCTCAGTAAGTGACTCATCATCTTTGATTTGTTGCTTTGCAATACAGGAACAACATTTTTGCAATTTTGGGTGTCTGGCCTGATTGTGTTTTCATTTAAGTATTGTCCAGACTCTGGAATTAATTTGGTGTTCTTCAACTTACCTTCCCTGAATCTCCCTCCTCTGCCATTCATTATGGTTAACTCTGATCACCATTTGCCTAATATTATCTGAACATGTATTCAGTTGTCAGTTTATTGATGTGGGACATCTTGATGGATCAAAATCAGACATGCCATATGTAGAATGTGAGCGTTCTTGATCTTCTTCTTTCTACATTGCAACACAACTTTTTTCAAAGATTTCAGGAAGAGGAGAGTGACAGAAAGGAAGCGGCAACGATAACGGTCTTCATGGAAAGAAACAGGTATAACCATGATTCATACAAAATGGTGGGAATGAGTGCATCGCTATAGTCAAAAAATGCCCAAAGGACAACAGAGACAAAATTAAAGGGTGCTCAATCTGAAGCTAGCTCATTCATAGCTTGTTCAAAATTACCCAGGCTAATGTTATATAGAAATCACCTCAATTTCTTGACAGTGTGGGTCACAAGAGGTCGAGGAGAGTGTCCATTTCAAAGATGAACTATAAAGTAAATAGCAAAAGATAAATGCATAACTTTTACATTACTTATTCTCCACTATTGACAAGGACCATTTGGCAATCCAAACATACAACTGTATTTGGCCATTGTTTTTCCATGCCACATTAAACTAAGTTTGATGAATAGTCTTACAATGGTGAAAGAATTAAATTACCAAAAACATTCTCTTTCAAGAAGTCCCGCAATACAAAACAGGTTGCAGACAAGTTTGTTGTAGTAGTTAATTTTCTCTTTTAAGCTTTACAAAACATGACAATATATTCTGATCATAGCTTCATAGTCGATAATTGGCTAGGTAGAGATTTGATTAGCAAAAGTCACAAATGGTAACTATATTCTTTTGAAAAGGACTGGAGCAAATACGATTATACGAGTTCAAGTAAGATATCCAACACCATCCTTACCCCAAATCCTAGCAGTTCAACATAGCTTAATTGTAGACCAATGTTTAAAATAACGATAACGTAATGATAACGTTTTCCTTTGTTATGTTAATATAGGTTATAACGTAACGCATAACGTAAGTTACGCGATTTAATATTTATTTAATAAATAAATATATATATATACTATATTTAAGAATTTATATAAATAGAAAAAAAAATTTAAAAATTTTTTTAAAATATCAAAATAATATATCACACATTTAGTAAGTCTCACAATAATTTTTAATGAGTATTATAATAATTTTTCACATTCACAAGTTATAATAAGTTCGAAAACATAACAAATTTCATAATAAGTTCGCAAACATAACAAACTATAATAAGCATGATAATTAAATTATAACAAGTATTATAAAAGGCATGATAACTTTTAGCAATTATCTTTTGATTATAATATTCCAGCCAATGTTTTTAGCAATTATCTCTCTCTGCCCTCGCCGCCTAAATATTTCACTCTCTGCTCTCCCCTGCTGATCTCTCTCTCTCCTCTCTCTTGAGAGAGCAGAGAGATCAAGAGGGGGGAGAGATCAGAGGGGGAGAGAGTTTACATGTGCTTGGAGACAACGTCGGCGAGAACCACGACGGAGAACCACCGCTTGGAGACGACGTCGGCGAGAACCACGACGAAGAACTACCGCTTGGAGACAACGCCGGCGAGAACCATCACGATGGAGAACCACCAGAGGTAGGTCTTATTCTTCTTTCTTCTTCTCGGCGCCGACGACAAGGTTGCAGAGAGGATTTTTCTGACCCTAGACCGAGCAAATTTGGGCGATTTTATAAAAAGTCGACTTGCACCTAACGTAAGTTACGGTGCGTTACGTTAATAATGTAACGTAACGAACGTTATGGGCAAAATAAGCATAGTTATGAAATATTGTGGTTTTTTAGCCCTGTTACGTAATGATTGGCCGGCGTTAGATTATATAACGAGTTATAACGAGTTATATAATGGGTTTTTTAGAACACTGTTGTAGACAGCTCTACAGCTGACATAAGGGTAAAAAAAACTACAAAATTTCCTCCTTCCCACAAGATTAATATGTTAAGAGACTCTAAAGAAACTAATTACAAGAATAAGCAATCAATTAATCGCAATTTCAATAGGATTAAAAAAGAGTGAGAAAATCACCTCATAGCATTTTTCAAAGCTAATCCCAACACCAGCACGGCCAATTTTGCGAAAGGAATTCTCACCATAAATGAATAAGAATTCATTATCAGGTGTTTGTGTTCATTTCAATTACCCATTATGCTGTAATTGCATTCTGTCATGAATCTCATTCAAACCTTGTACGCCAAACTGTTCAGCCCATTCACCCTTACCAACCTAAAACCAAAATTATTTGAAAGCTACGCTATTCCTCAACATAGTTGTACTTAGAAAAGAAAAAAGAAAGGAAAAAGAGGAGGGAAAAGGAGAATGAATGACACCTGTTGCATTAAATACTAGTGCATTTCAAACACAAATAGAAAATAAAACTCCTATTTGTTAAGCAATCGCTTGCTTAGATCAGCTTAAATGCGATAACACTAGGAGTTGGGAGAATATGTTTGCTGAGTCAGAATCTTACATCTTTCGAAATTAGTAAATCAGCATGTTGTTCATTGACTGCAAGCTGACATATTTGTAGTCTATGCCAGATGTGTAGTGAAGTATAAATGGTTTCAGTCAAGTTTTTAAGGATTTCAATGGAGAATAAGAATAGTAATTCTTATTTTGGAAACACAAATCAGCTTATAGGAGGAAGTCCAGAGTTACCGCATAGTCAGTTTCAGTGAGGTGTCTCACTATCCATGTATTGAATATAAAGGGGATCAACCTCGATAGAAACTGTGTTGCTGCACATTCAAAGAATCAAAAATGTGGTTGGAAAAAAATATCAAACAGATGATAATTTTAGTACAAAACAAATTTAAAAAATTGAGAATAACAAACTAACCCATAAGATATTTGAAGGTGCGAACAAAGTTGTAAGTTGGAGAACTTCCACCCATTGGCTGTGAACCATCATTCCTGTCACCATCTGAAACCAGTGTTTGTTATTTCTCCTCAATAATAAGATCAAGAATAGGATCGAGAATAAAAATTTAATACATAATAAGAGTAACTCTAGAGAGGATGAAGCTTCTAAAATAAGAGCCGACCGGTGAGACTAGGACAGCGAGAAAAGAAAAAATCTCAACCGACGTCTGGTGGAACACACACACACACACACACACACACACACAGAGAGAGAGAGAGAGAGAGAGAGAGAGAGAGAGAGAGAGAGAGAGAGAGAGAGAGAGAGAGAGATAACATGTGGAGGGCAAATATGTCATACAAACCTGGACTGGTCTTGTAAAAGAGAAGATGCCGGTCAGAGATGTTGGATTTGCAGCTGAGCGAGCGGAATTGGGAGCGTGAGAGCAAGCGGACTTGCGCGCGAGCGCGCGAGCACGCGAGCGTGTGAGAGAGGGGGGGGGGGGGGACTCTGGGATGAGGGCGATGGCAAATTGGTCCAATATTATCTGAGTTGTATATGGCTTGTCTTGAACCCGGCCCTATTACTAATCGGGTAAAAATTCACTAATGTCTTTATAATGGGGTAATTCACAGTAGATCTGACTAATCTGATTATCACTCAACCCTGTTGATATGGGAGTCTCATTGCCAAACCCAGGCCAGACCATTAAATAAGAGGTTTAGTCCGATTGATTCAATAATTATACATTGGAAGGCAATGAACAAAAGTGAGCATTCACACTAATTTTTAAGGTAAAGTATAATGATAAATTTTCTTTGCCCTTTCTATCCTGGTAGGTAGGGTAAGGTAATGTTTTTCTATCAGTTCATATAATCATTAGGATAAGAGAATAAATTTAAGAAGCACCGACACTGTACAGGTATGGGTACGGACACGAGTACAGGACACGGCAACTTTATAAAATGTATGGTACGGGGACACTGCTATATTATATTATGTATATATAATAAACAAGCCATAAAAGTGACATCTAATGATACAGCTTTCAAATGCATAATTTAGATAAGTTACATCGTTAAATAGCATATTCTAGTCATCTATAGCATACACAATTATAAGTATTCACTCTTCCAAACAAAGTATGCCCCACAGAATACAAGTATACCCCTTCAAAACAAAGTATACCCCACAAAATACAAGAATACCCTCTTGCAAATATGCCCTACAAAATATAAATATATCCCCACAAAATACAAGTATATCTTATTACCCTACACACACAAGTATGCCCCTACAAAATACAATCCAAGTATACCTCACCCAAAAGTAAAAACCTATAACAAGTTCTCCTAATATGGGCCAACTTACATAGACCTGGATTCAACGGAACTTTCAGAATCCATTCGCTTTCTTAACATTCCTACAGACTGAAAACAGAATGAATGGGCTCATAAATTGCCAGTACATTTGCACATATAAAGCAGGAAAACGTATCTACAACAGCAGGAAGGATGAATCGTTCGACAGATTTTGTAGGTTGCAGCTGGTAGTTATTTGACAGATTCTGTACATGGAAATATTTTAATAACAAGAAGACACAATGCAACTTACCACTTGCAGGTTGCAGCAAACAATGACAAAAGTTGCTGCTGCAACTGTGGTTGTTGCAACCAAACAAACACCCAAACTTGTTTGAAAGGATGTTGATGAACTATTAACTTGTCAAACTACTTTACCTTAAAACAGCAAAAACCGACAAGTTTTCAGACTACTAATGAGTACTGAATAATATCTCTAAATAATTTTAATCAAATTATCCTACTAGAAAGATTTATGCAAGCAATGGGTCGAATTTCAGTTATAATTCAAAGGAAATAAAAAAGGACACACCTTTTCAGATTTGAGAGAAGTAGAACGGGGGACGGAATTGGAGAGCGTCTAGATCACTCGTCGTCGTCGTGTCGTTGTTGTGTCATGGACATGGTGATCAGATCACTGCTTTTAGTGCCAGAAAAAAAGACGCGGAGCTCCGTCAATGAGGCCGGACCTTCGTTGATGACGTCAGAGCTCCGTCTAGATCTGGAGCTGCTTCGACAAGCTCACTGGAGTTCTTCGAAGAGAGAGGGGAGAGATATTGGGAATTGATCAGCGTGGGATAGGTTTTATTAGGATAGCGGGTTATCAGGTCACAAAACGATTAATAAGTCTAACTAGTGAGCCGCTGTGGCAAACGACTAATAAGTCACCGTCAAGCGGGAAAAAAATCAAAGGAGAGGAGAAAAGAAAAGACGGATAAGAAGTTTTTATAAGAGTTATGGGAGAAAATTTTCTTTCAATCAATTTTGATTAAACTGGATATACCGCACTTGATACATGAAAAAAGAACATTGTGTTGACTGATTATGGTCTTTTTACTTGTCGGACGTGTCCGATACTGCGTCCAAGACGTGTCAAACCCGAATTCGTGTTCGACTCGTACCAGCCACATGCACGAGTACATATGCGCTATGTAGAACATAAACTTCTATTATAGAGTCGTATCGTGTCCGAAACGTGTCTGACACGCGTGTCAGACACACGTGTCACGTGTATTTTTAAAAAAATTTCACGTGTCCATGTATCGTGTCTATTTCAATATTGGCGTGTTCGTGCAACATAGCCTATTCATAATAGATCTAAGAATAAAGTGTTTCTATTTATCCATTTAACTATTTAGCTACAAATCTACTATTTACTAAGCCAAAAAATACCTTTTCTTTTTTAAATTTAAAATAATCAGAAAAACAAAAAAAATTGGAAAACCTAAACTCTCAATTCACAATGAATCCTCGGATGAGAGAGAGTGGTTAAGGAAGTGGACAGGGGGTTGTTCCTATAATAAAGGAAATAAAGAAAAGAGGAAAAAAATTTAAAATGAATTTACTTTTTTTAAAATAACTTTCAATTTCAACTTATATCCGGGATGAGATTTAGAAGAGAGAGTGGTTAATTTGTTATAGAAGTGGGTGTGGGTTGGTTGCTAAAAATAAAGGAGATGGAAAATATCAAATTAAACCTAAATTAAGTAAAACTACAAACCAAAAGAATCATTTCGATATCGGTGATATTCAGAGGGGTCAAAGTGCTTTTCCCCTTGGTAAATAGTATAATTCTTTTAAGTTAAACGAGATAATGCAATTTACTAAAGTTATATCAAAGTTTGAAAATTGGCTATATTTTTAAAATAGATATCTTTCAAAATATTCTGAAACTAATACTTTAATGTTCTCTTAATTTTTTTTAAACTTTTAAAAGATTTATTTCTTAATTTTCATCTACAACCATGCCCTTTTCACTTTATCATTCTTGCTAATTTTAAAATGATTTTTAGTAATATCATACATATGTAAAATAATTTTCAATCCTTGCAACAAATAAAATTTTAATTTGAAATATATTGTTGAAATTTATAACATTTTAAAGAAGTAATACTAATCTTGCTCCTAAGCGCATCCATATATTACAATTGCCGGCAGATTTCAATTTCTACACAAGAAAATCTACATATACAATTTCCAATTAGTTCTTTTTGTAGATTATTTTATCTATTTTCAGTTATGTTCTTTACTTTTTTATACAAAGAACATAGTTCTATCTTAAACTTGAGGCTCTGATAACCTAATGATGTGGACATCAAAACGAAGACGGCGCGTGCATCAATGAAGACAGAAGCGTGCAACATCAGCAACTATTTGGCTCGAGTGAAGATTGAACAAAAAGATATATTTTCATTTTCTAGTACTTTTGGTTATTTTTTATTTTGGTTTATTTGTAGTTTGCTTTTATTTTAGTGCCACACTGGTTGTAATGTGGAACTTGTGTTTTGTAAAGCCTATTTAAAAAACTCAATTACTATTAATAGAATTAGTGTTGAATTTTCAGAAAATTTTTGTTAGTGAATAATTGGAGTTTTAGGATTAATTTCCTATTTATTTATCTTATAAACCCTAACCCTATTTTTCTCTCCTCATTTTCTTCTCTTCCCTATATGCCACTAAACCCATCAGGCCCTCTCCCTTTCTCTCCTCCAAAACCTTAAGCCAATCTCTCCCTCTCTCCTTCTCTCTCTTCCCTCGCCCTCGTGTGCCCGTCTGTCCACTACGTCGGCGACCGCCACCTTCTCACCTGAACTAGCGCCCGCGCCCAGCCTCTTTCTCAACCCGCGCCGCTAGCTGCACTTTCCCCTTGTTACCGACGTTGACAATCCCTCCACATCTCTGTGCCACTGTCTTACCCACCTCCCACTATGTTGTCACCTGCCTGGCCTTCTGATCACGCATCGTTGTGTCTGAAGCCACTGGCTACCGACGTCCTCTCTACCCATCGCCTAAACCCTCACCGTCACCCTTCTCTTCATCGTCGACCATCCCCATCACATATCTCGCCAACTCAATCTCAGAAATCAATAGTTGATCCCACTCGGGTTAGTCACAAAATCTGACCCAATCCGTGCTAGCAGACTCGACCTGTTCCTCTTCAACCAAAAGTAGATCTGACCTGCTTGTAACCTGGATCCAACTGCTACAGCACTGACTTGTTCTGCTCCAACTACAAACCTGACAACACAGTCCCAGACCCGTTAAGCTTTGGGTCTCATTTTCAAGCGGTTTCTCAGTCATCCGAAGTCCAATTCGAGTCGTTCTCAAAGCGTTGGATTCGTGGAGATAAGGCTATGCGCCAGCAGTACGCTTAGATCGATGTGATTCTCAATAAGTAAATTTCTGAACAGGATCTTTATTTACAAGTTTTTATAACAATCCTTTAGTGGTTTATCAATTAATCTGTTGCCACAAAATTCGTGAGGTTGTACGAATCTGTTGCACTTGTAATTTCTGATCGTTGAACTGATCGTATAATTGTGTCTTCTTAATTAAATATTTGTATTAATCTGTCTGAGATTAGAATGATACAGTCTGCACTTACAATTTTTTATTAAATCTGTTTGTTCACATTATAAGTTTTAACTATCTTCCTGCTCATGATCGTACTTCTGGCGAAACATTACTCATTTCAGTTACATCACTGATTTCTGTCTGACACGCATTTGTCCTACACGCATTCATGTTTCACATCATTTTGGTATCATAACACAGTTGGGGTAGGATTTGTATCACCGTAGACACTTTTATTTTTATTTTTTGTATTTTGGATTTAGATTTATTTCAATAAAAAAAATTCATATCTAGTTTAGACTGGCATCCTCTCATCCCTTTAGGTCTTCTCTAGTGCATGCCACCCGTAGAAATAGATGCTATATGTTAGGAGAATCAAATACCCCTATGAATCCCAACAAGTTGCCATGATGTTCGCCAACATACAGGCTAAGCTTGATAACCTGATACAAATCACAGAGACCTCTAAGCAAACACTAGGTAGAATCATAGCTAGAGAGCTCGTGAAAAAGTCTGGTAGTGTTGTTCATCCTAAAGTCAATTCCATGAGTAAGGGGTTTAGTGATATCGTCCCAGAAGATTCCCTGAACAAACTACCATTGATATATGGCACCCCACACGCTATTGAACCTCGTTCAGACAAATTCACATCCAACCACAAGAAGTAGATTTTGGCATTGACAAAGAGATCAAAGGAGATGAAATTGGTCTCAACTGCATTAGACCAACACTGTCAACCAACTTGTCCGTCGTCAGGCGTGTCCCCTTACAATCAGTAGAAAAAGATAATTAAAAAAACTGCAATCTTCCACACGTTCACCAAGATTGGAGATAAGAATTGCAAGGTGATTGTGGACTCACCAAGATTGGAGATAAGAATTGTAAGGTGATTGTGGACTCACCAAGATTGGAGATAAGAATTGTAAGGTGATCGTGAACAGTGAAAGTTGTATTAATGCAATATCGTCCAAGGTGATCAAAAATTTTATATTAAAGGTTGTACCCCATCCTCACTTAAACAAGATGTCATGGATTAACTCCATGTTCCTAGAAGTAAGGCAACGATGTCTTGTCCCGATCAACTTTAATTTTTACAAAAATAAGATCGGGTGTGATATGGTTACAATGGATATAGGTCAAATTATCCTAGGTAGACTATAGTTGTTCGAAAAAAAATATCACCATCTACGGTCGATCTAACATGTGTCAATTTGAATATAAGAGGAAGAAGATTAAGCTGCTTTTCTTGAGACTTATGATTAGATAGCCTGATCAGATGCCTATCGCACCCAAGTAAACTAAGGAATTAACCTAATCAATATAAAGGTTCTTGGTCAAAAACTGAAAAAAGGAGCATGCCCTTCCCCTTCCTTGGATTTGCATCTGACTCTACCTGCCCTGCCACCAATCACTACCGCTCCCTTTTTTTTCTTCTGGCCTTGCCTGCTCTAGCTGTCAACCCCTTCGCCAACATCTTTCTTCTTTACTACCAACACCATCTCATTATAGAGTATCAGAGTTATTATGTATCACACGTGCACAAACTACACAAAGAGACCAGTTATGAACTTGAACAAAGCAACATTAACTATAATTATGAGCTATATTAAGAAGAAATTTTAAAATTTTAATGCTGGCGATTATGTGACTGTTCAGATTTGTCCGAAACATTTCCCTGGGTACTGTTAAAAAGTTGCATACCCGTGGTGTTGGACCTTTCAAGATCTTGAATAATTAAATGACAATACTTATATTATAGATCTTCTTAAAGATTTTGACATCAGTTGTACTTTTAATGTTGAGAACTTAGCGGATTACAAAGGTCTGATTTTAACTCTAACAACCCACTGATTAATAGACCTTCTCCTGAGTTATTTTCTGCGAGCCTCTCACTACCTCCACTCCTAAATACCCATCCAACACAATAGAGAGTTGATAATATTCTAGAGGATGAGATTATCGCCACCAAATCAACTGAGACTCGCATGTACTTGATCCGCTGAAAAGGAAACGCAACAACTACAGATAAATGGCTAGACCGAGCTGACTTGCAGTGGATTAATCCCGATGTGTTGGAGTAGTACGAGAGTATTTCTACACCTAACTCGACGTGGTCGAGTTCTCTTCTACCCGAGGAGAATGATGTGGGCAATAAAATACAGACAACACACATGCATCAATGGAGACGAAAGCACGCAACATCAGTATCTATTTGGTTCAAGTGATAATTGAACAAGAGATGTAATTTTTATTTTCTTATATTTTTGGTTATTTTAGATTTTTAGTTTACTTGTAGTTTGCTGTTATTTTAGTACCACATCAGTTGTAATGTGAAACTCAAATTTTGTAAAGTCTATATAAAAGCTCATTTTCTATCAATATACTTAATGCTGAATTTTGAGAAAAATTTTGTGAGTGATTAATTGGAGTTTTAGAATTAATTTTCTATTTATTTCTTTTTTTAAACCCTAACCCTATTTCACTCTCCTCCTTTTCTTCTCTTCCCCACATGTCAATAAACCTATCAGCACTACTAGAATGCCTGTCAAATTGCGTCAAAATTTTCAGGTTGCGTCGAATATTTGCATCAAAAAGTGTCGAGACAAAAACCCTCAATGCAATATTTGCGTCAAAATTTTGACACAACTTGTAAATATTGCATCAAATTTTCGATGCAAGACATATTTCTATGAAATTTAAATATTGCATCGAAAATTTGATGTCATATTTACAAGTTGCGTCTAAAATTCGACGCAAATTGCCAAAAATAATAAGTTTTAAAATTACAATTTGCGTTGAAATATGAAATTCGACGCAATTTGCCCTCTTCCAGAATTACGCGAATTTTGAAAAGTTTTGCTTTAAAAAATTATTAAATGTCCAGTAATTGCATCAAAAATTTGCAGTTTCGACGCAATTTGAGGTCTGATACCATAATTATGCAGAATTTAAAATTTTTTGTTCTAAATATACAATGAATGTCCAATACTTGCTCTGAAAATATATTTTCAACGCAATTATTGGGTATCATTGCGTCGAAGATGTTATTATCAACGCAATTATTGGAAACTATTCCGTCTAAAATAATTTTTGACGCAATTGTCATACGTTTTTTTTTTTTTAACTGCAGCTAACTGACATGCATGCATACATACATATATTTATCAAGATATCTTAACAACATACATACATACGTTTATCAACTTATCTCAACAATCTCAACCAATCATGCATTTATCAACATATCAATAATGAAACATACATATCAACATATCAATAACTAAACATACATATCAATATATCAATATGTATCAGAATAACAACAAAAGTCAGAATCAAAGTAAACACAACTAATCTCGACCTCAACCATGTCACCCAATCTCACCTAAGCTTCGTCGTCGTCCTCGCCAGCACTATCGTTACCCTCGCTGCTAGGTTGCTCGGCGCTTTATTGACTCGCCATAAACTGGGTCATGAATTGTTGCATCCCTATCTCTGAGCAATCTCCAAACTGGTGATCCTCTGTCGGTTGGCCTTCGATTGCTAACTCACAGCCTGAACTTGTTGCTCAAGCTGGGCAGTGTAGGCGTCCCTCCTAGCGGGCTTGGTGCCTCTGGGAACATCCACATGCATCCTGATCCTCGGCACACATCCAACTGTCTTGAGAATCGCTCGTGTGCTGGCGGTGCTCTCGTCGCTGCCATCTGCTATCGCCGCTTCATAATTCCTCTCGAGCTGGAGCTGAAAATTAATAAAGGCATTAAAAGTATAATTAGATTTTCATTAATTTTGTAAATGTAAGGATATATGAATAAACTTTTAATACGTACACAACAGACAAGGTTTCCTCGGTATCAGGCTTGCCCCGGGTACGAGGCATGAGAAACTCGCCCTTAGGATCATCGAGCGCATCCATCTTCAGGAATTCTATGTTGTAGATCTCCTTTGCGTTCGGCTCCCTCCCTCAGGCCTCTCTCTATTAGAAATACAAGAAAGTTAAAAAATTAAATTAATTTTAAAAGCAAATATGTTATAAAACCAAATAAATATAAATTTATGCTTACAAATTTGCCTTTCGACATAGAAAGAGTGTCTCCACCCATCCGTGCCCGTATCTGTGTCCGTGCTTCATAAACATGTTCGTGTCCGTGTCCGTGTCCGTATCCCGTGTCCCGTGTCTGTGTCAGTGTCCATCTCCGTCTCCGTGTTCGTGTCCATGTCCATGTTCGTATTTATGGTGCATATTGGTGTGTTCTAATGTTAAATGAACAAAAGGTTTTCCCTCGGTATAGATGTAGAATCTTTTGGTGGAAACTGAAGCAAATGAATATATAAAACAACAATCCACATGCTAGTTAAAATGTCTAATTGCTTAATATCTCAATTCGCAAAAATCATAATCCCTAATTAATAGTATCGTATAAACAAGTTTTAACCTATCCAATAGTATCATTTTAGCAAGTGGTACATGACAATGATTAATAATAAATAATAAAAGGGGAAAGAGAAATTACCCAATCTGGGAGGGGGAGGTCGGGGGGAAGGGGAGGCCGAGGGAGGAAGTGGGTCGGGGGAGGGAGGAGGCCGTAGGGAGGGGAGGTCCGGGGGGAGTAGGCCGACTGGGGAAGGGGGAGGCCGGGGATAGGGAGGAGACAGGAGGAGGGAGTGGGTCGGGGGGAGGGGATGCCGAGGGAGGAAGTGGGCTGACCGGGGGAGGGGAAGGCTGGGGGAGGGGGAGGGGGGGAAGGCCGGGGGGGAGTGGGCTGGCCAGGGGAGGGGAGGTCGGGAGAGTGGGCCGGCCAGGGGAGGGGAGGCCGAGGAGAGGGAGGGGAGGCCAAGGAGAGGGAGGGGATCAGGGGAAAGCTGGGGAGGGAGTTGGCCGGCCTGGGGAGAGGGAGGGGAGGCCAGGAGAGGGAGGACGTTGAGGAAGGAGATGAGGGAGGGAGGAGGCGACGAATTGAGAGAGAGGGAAGAAAGGGGAGATTTGGGGAAAATTCGACCTAAAATAATCTACATTTTGTCAAATATTCGACTCAAAATGTTTTACGTCGAATATTCGATGCCATATTCCCGCGAAAATTTCAGCCAAAAGTTATTGCGGTAATTATTTAGTGTGCGTCGAATTTTCGACGCATTGTGTACATATTGCGTCGAATATTCGACGCAGATTTTTATAATTTATTTTTTATTATCAGCAAATAAGTGCTGATTTTTTTACAAATTGCGTCGAATTTGCGATATTTCGATGCAAATTGTGCGCCAAAATGTTTTCCGACGCAATATTTTCACCGCAATTATGTTGTTTTCTAGTAGTGCTGATCCTCTCCCTCTCCCTCCTCCAAAACCCTAAGCCAATCTCTCCCTCTTTCCTTCTCTCTCTTCCTTAGCCCCCGCACCTGCTGTCCACTGCGCCCCCGCCTGCCACCTCCTCACCTACGCCAGCGCCCACCCTCTTCCTCAACCCTCGCCGCCAACAACACCTTTCCCTTGTTATCGATGCTGACAATCCCTCTGCGTTCTTCGTGCCATTGCCTCACCCACCTCCCACTGCGTTGCCGTCTACCTGGCCTTCGGATCTGTGTCGCCGTCCTTGAAGCCAACAACAACTGACGACCTCTCTACCCATCACCTAAACCCTCACTGTCACTCTCCTCTTCATCGTTGACCACTTCCCATCGCCGATCTCCCCGACCCGATCTCAAAAATTAATAGCTAAACCCATGGGGTTAGTCACAAAATCTAACCCGATACGCGCTAACAGACCCGACACGATCCTCTTCAGTCAATTCAGATCCGAGTCGCTAGCAACCCGAATCCAACTGCTGCAGTACTCGACCCGTTCTGCTCCAATTGCAGACCCGATAGCACAGTTCCAGAGCCGTTAAGCTTCGGTCTCCATTTTGGGCAGTTTCTTGATTATCCGAAGTCCAATTCGAGCTGTTCTCGAAGCGTTGAATTCATGGAGACATGGCTATGCACCAGCAGGGCACTGAGGTCGACATGATCCTGAATAGGAATGTTTCGAGACACGATCTTTATTTGCGAGTTTTGATAACAATCTTTAGTGTTTTATCAATTTATCTGTTGCCACAAAATTCGTGAGGTCGTGAGAATCTGTTACACTTGTAATTTCTGGTTGTCGATGTTGATCGTATAACTGTGTCATTTTAATTAAGTATTTGTATTAATCTATCAAAAATTAGAATGATACAACCTGCGCTTGTAATTTTTTTGTTAAATCCATCTATGCACATTACAAGTTTTAAGTATCTTCCTGCCCACAATTGTACTTTTGGTGAAATCTTGACCATTTCAGTTACTTCATCGATTTCTGTGCTATACGCATACACGTTTCACATCACCTAACCTCTCTCTTTATCACTAAATGAAACCTTAGTCACTTTTTTATTTAAAAACGTGGTTTTTATAGAATAATCATTTTAAATTGATTGTCATAAAATAAATACGTCAGCAGTTTCTTCTGTTTAGTTAATTTAGTATAAGAAATTTGTATTCAACTTTTGCTCGTCTACTTGATTTTTATTGGATCAATTTCCAGTTGTACCTCAGAACCCTCACATCCTTCGAAAATAAATCTCTTAAGTAAAGAGAGGAGAAACAATCAGAGGTGTCTTTATAATCCTTATATTGTATACTTCATTTTTTTTCTACAACTTTTGTCACGCATTTTTGTGGGTTCCCCACTTGTAACAACTAAGCATTTCCTACTTCATTTCTTGACGAGAAATTGCAATATTAAATAGCAATCAATACTCCCCATGGTCACCGTTTGAACACCATCTCGCAGACATTTTTTTTCCTCCCCTGACATGGCCCCAGTCCGGCCCTAGGTTTTGCCCTCCAGAGTTCGTCGGTGACTCCTGTCGGCGGTTGAGTTAATTAGGGAAAAAAAATAGCAACCGATCTCCATGTTAACTGAAAAGCAGTTGTAGCAACTCCCTTGATCTGTAACATGCTAATCAATAAATTTTGACCTAATGTAAAATAAATAATCATGAGCAAATCTGACTTCGTTTTGAAAGATTACTATGAGATCATTGTTCAAGGTTTTAAGCTAAAGATTAGGATGTGGAGCTTTCCACTGATGCCACTAAATAATTGAGCACAGAAGTTCCACAGGAAGAGATATTTTCTTACACTCTGAAGTCAAAACCAGCAACAAGCTAAGCTGAAGATGAAATTAGAAGAAACAAAGCAAAATTGTACCTACTGACAAAGAACCATAGAAACACGCACGCAAGCACAAAATATTTTTGCCATCTAAAAGTCATTCGATTCTGTAAATTAATTAGGCCTTAAAATCAAATAAAAATTAGAGTGCCCAATATATTTTTGCCCTCTAGAAGTCATCTGATTTTGAAAAATAATTAGGCTCTAAATCAAATAAAATTAGAGATTTCTTTTTGAGTGTAGCAAATTAATCCATTAGTACTAATCTCTTCTAATACATCATTTATCAATTAAAGATAAGCAAATTCCTTAAACATCCAAATTAAATCATGTACCTACATAGAAACTAGTAGCACATGCAAAGAACGTGTAAAAAAAAACTCTAATTTCCAATTTAGTTAGCTCCTTAGTATAAAAATTTTGTACGATAACTTGTGACATTGTTGTTAAAATCGCTACAGTTTTTCCATCTCAAACATAAGGTAAAGCACTCAATTCATTTAAAGATAACCACATGTGAAAAGGACCTAATTAAGTTTCTTTAAAAAAAAAAAAAAGAAACCTAAAAGTTCTTTATATTCAACATTTTAGGCCTGCAAGATGAATTATTTTAAGATTCTAATCATTCTTAAGATATTGGCATATGATATCAGTTTTCATAATATAAGTAATGGTTAGAGGTAGGAAAGCATGCTCAAGAACACTTCGTTCAATTCATAAGCACCTAAATAAAAGCACAAAAATTCCGAGAAACCTTTCATGCAAAATTGTGCTTGCATGCAAAATTTATTTTAAAGTTTTGTATAGAAAAGAATAAACCAATCTCTATACATATCACTAAGAAAGAACTCAATTAATCTCAACTACATTCCAATTCACTACAGTAAATAGCAAAAGGGCAAAAGCGCATGAAGTGATATAACACAAAGGAAGCGAAAGAAACAGAAAAGAACAACATATGTAGACCAAATCAAAATTTTCTCTTTGTTCAATGTCACCAAGAAATATGAACATTAGACAGTATAAATTATCATCAAGGGCTTCAAAAGTGGATGCAATGAATAGTGAAATTATGCTCAGATCGATCTTTTAAAAAAAAAAAATTTAATTCTAAACATGAGGAAATAGCATGTCTTGTATAAAATTTGATATGAAGTTTTGTAAATTTCACGTGGACAACATTGACATTGATGTTCTTTCTCAATTAATAGTCCAGAAAAGAGATTAGAAATAGAGAATCATAGACTTCAGAAGAAGGCAGTTTAAAGAACCGTATCTTGAACTCGAAAGTTTGTAGGGCTTCAGTTTAAAGAACCGTATCTTGACATAAAAACTGGGGGGCAGTTTCTCGAACGGGTCGGTCCTTCAGAAGAAATAAAACAATTTTCTTATAACCATAAACATGAAAGGATTTTTTTTTTTTTTTTTCTTTTTTTGAAAAATAGCCTTGGGTGCGTTTGGATACCTAACAAAATCATGAAAATACATGATTTTATGTGGATTTATCATCAGTCATAGACATTCTAAATGGATCCCATGAAACTAATAATAATTAGTCTTAAAATATTAGTTTGACTTTCATGTTCAACTATTAATTCAGCTTCTATTTGGTTTATGGTCTGATATTTCTATTCGATCACAAATCTAATAAAATATTTTTCTTAAGGGAAAAAAAAAAAAGTAAATTACCTAGTCTACTGCATAGACAGAAAATATGAGTTTATCACTTCCTAAAGAGTTAATGTTTATATTTTACTCGCAAAACTATGTTGGGGTTGAGTGGACACAACCGATGAAAAGTTAAAATTTTCATGTGGTGTTAGCCCATTTATTTAGTTCCACATGAGATGTGAGATGAGAAGGATGGTGTTCTCAAAGCTATAATAGAACCCCCTTCTTCAGAGAAAGACACCAACTTTCTCTCTTCCCCCTTTGAGCTTTTCTACAGCAATCATCTGCTAGCGTGAATATCTCAGATTTTGATTATGAATTAAATTTTTATTCACTTTTATTTATTTTAGTGGATAACTGTTCTTCATCTAAGCAGAAGATACATGCACACGCTCTCGCCGGGTGCTAGTATAATTCAGGGATCTTTTACCGCTAGTTGACGGACCAATTCAACATCGGAATGATAGAGCGGGCTTTTATCTTTTAGGACAGTGACTAACACGACTGCTCCATTCACAGGCCAGCTTCAATTTCTTTTTTTATTGCAGTCTATTTATTTCATATTATTGCATGTTTAAGCTTTAAGGTTAAATTATAGAAAAATATAGTGTTAGGAACAACAATCTAGAAACAAAGAGATTATTTAAATCTGTATTTCCTAATTTATATGTTTCATGCAATATAACTCTCTACAATAATGTAATTTTGCCTTGTATAATCAACTCTTTTAAATTGATAATTTATGCAAAATAATTGTCATTAAATAGCTTTAAATTATCAATAGTAAATTACTGTCATAATTGCTTAGGTATTAATTGCATTTATAGTTGTTGAATTTGAATTACTGTATCTCAATTATAAATGTATTTAAAACTGCAAATTAAATTGCACTTATATCTTACTGAATTTAAAACTGCATTTATAACGTAATTTAGAACTGTAACATTTAAAACCTTCAACAATTAAATTACTAAATCTTGATTTTAGAACAATTCTACTTATCTTGATTTGCTACATTCTAAAGTTTAATCAACCAAAAATATTTTAACATTTAAGTGAAACTGTATTACATTTTATTTTGGTTAAACTTTAGATCAATATTCTATCTTGCTTCAATACAATTCAATTAAAATACTATATCTTATTTAAATGAATTTATGTTGTAGATTAAATTCTAACTTATTTTGTACCTTTTTAGATTTTATTATCTCTATAATTATAATTAAGTAAGACTCCTACATATTTATTCTATATACTGTAATCTAAAATTAGCCATATGTATTCTAATACTCTTCACTTTGACAAATTGTTGAATATATAACTCAATCTAGCATTTTTTTCAGATATTATGGATAACTTAGTTCCTCCAAAATATCAAATCAAATGAAATATTAGTTGATCAACTTAGGATTCATCTGTACCATTAATACATTCATTTCATACTCTAAACTAAAATCTAACTGGAATAGAAATTGGCTTCTTAGGAACTCAAGCTCAATAGGGTAAGAAAATTGAAAGGTGAGTCATTTCATAGAAATACCAGTTTAATTGGTGTCTACGAAGATCTTCTAAAAGGTGGTTACATAATTAAGTATTGTTGCAAAATGAAAAATCTCCCATCAGATTTTACTGACATGGCCAGTAAAATTGATTAATCTTAGATTTGATAAACCTAACAATTGACTTGGAACTGTTAAGAGTTGAGTATTGAAAGGAAAATCAAAACTCTAAGATTCATATTAAAGTAAAGAATTGATAAATTATCTATTTGAGATGGAATTGTACCAAATAAATTATAAAGAAAATTTTGATATGAATTGTCTTATACCATGTCTGTTGGTATTCTGCTTAACAGGAATCAAACTGACAACTAATCAAGATCACTGAGATATCAACAATCTAATTGGCCAGGTCGGCAAATATCAGGTGGGAGGTTTTCCGTTCAATAGAACGTTCCTTAATTTAAGAACCACCTTTCAATTTCCTTCTTAGTTAAACACCAATTAGACTGAATCTAAATCAGTCTCGATATACTGTAAAGTATATCCCCTGTATAAAGGATTTAATCCACTTATACAGTATTTGGAGTGAGGTACGCTTAGAGCGAATCTCCTTAAGACAATTACGTCCCCCGCACCGGTGCTAACGGGATAATGGACGCTGGTCTCCCAAGATACAACACTCCTTCACGGTATTTGGATAACACTACAAATCACCGTACGGTCGAACCGTAGTCAACTAGTACCTTCACAGGATCGTTGAAGTAGCGGTACAAGGACAAATTGAAAGGAACACCTAGAGGGGGGGTGAATAGGTGTTAGTGCTAATCTAAAACTAAATGCAAAACTAAGTGCGCTAAATGCGGAAGCTAATGCAAATTTTGCAACACACTTAGTACAATCAACAAGTGTAGCCGAATTCCCCATGAAGGGCTCTGGACTAACTCCTCTTGATTCCCCTTGAATGGGTTGAGGTGCTATGTGAAGCTCTTGTTGATTAGGTACAAGTGAGGCACACACAAACAACCAAGCATATACAAGATATAGCAATGTGAATTATGCAAGGCACAACACAAGCAAATAGATATGATATGACAATATGAATTATGCTCAGCACAAGCAATATATGATATGAATGAGGTATGATGCTTTGCACAAATAAATGAGAGAGAGAGTTGAGAGATATTGGATCAAACGCAAACACACGGATATGTTTCGAGGTTCGAGCCCCTAGCTCTACATCCCCGCCTACACCACCGTGTAGGATTCCCAATCCACTATAGGAGTACCGAACTCCTCTCTCAATCCTTACAAAGCCACCGAGGCTATACAACCACAATCCACCTCTACCGAAGAGGGATAAGGCCCGTAGCCAATACAAACACAATCACCTCTACCGAAGAGGGATCCAACCACAATACCACTCCGATCAACCTCTACCAAAGAGGGATACAACAAAAGTAAGGAGGGTTTACAACTTAGAGGCTTAACCTCAAACACTTCTCTTTTTCTCTCTTTTCCACAAAACAAATAATCCTAATAGATTAGGATAGAAGATAGCTCAAGTATGGAAAACTAGGTTTTTTTGGAAACAAGCAACAAAGAAAATACTTGGGAAAACTCTTGTAAAAGATAAAGAATGAAAACCAATACAAATATCCAAATTCCTATTTTCTTTGATTTTCCAAAAACCCAAAACACAAATCAAATTGGAAGTTTAAAGCCCAAAACACTTTTGAAAACTCTTTAAAACACTTAAGAAGGTCTGAAATTTTTGCCCTTAAAAACTTCTTCAAAAACTATGAAGAGATGGGGCATATATAGCCTCAATACAAAACTAGCCGTTAGAGCTGAGCTGGCAGCTCTGACAGGCAACGGTCGACCGGCCCGGTCGACCGCCAACGGTCGGAAATATGACCGTTGGGCAACTGCGGTCGACCGGCCCGGTCGACCGAAACAAACAGAGAGCACTGTAAGTGCCCCGGTCGACCGGAGCGGTCGACCGTCCCAGTGCCTCCAAACGTGCACAGATTTGTGCACGTCGGTCGACCGGCCCGGTTGACCGACTTCAGCCTAGTCGACTATGTCAGTTTGACTAGTCGACTGATTGAAGCCTGGAACAGAAACTGGGTCAGAAAAATAGTATAAAATATTTTTCTAAAAATCTTTTAACACTTCTAAAAATCACCAAAAATAGTTTTATCATTTTATATGGAAACACAAACTTGTGATAAAAATTTCAAGACATATATCAATCATATAAATTCATTTTTGAGTCTTGTAAAGTTTATCAAAAATCAAACTTGTATTTTTATCAAACTTGATTTTTCGATACATGAATAGGGATATCAAAATAAGTTTTTCTAGCAAGTTAAAGCATGTATGTATAATTAGAATACATCTACTATACATATAAAACATGTAAACTTGTTTTGATCTACTATTCATGAAAACCAAATCCAAAACATAAAACTTTTTGTGTGTGTTAGTGCACTTGAGCATATCAACTATACTAAGCTTTACAAATGGATCTAAACACACTATCTAAACTATGGATACCTAAGTCTTCTTGATGATCTTCATCTTCAAGTTGACTTGCTCCAAAACTCCATCCATGGGCTAGGCAATGTGTGATCTCGAAGCTTTGGCCCTGGAATCATCATGAAAAGCTTCTAAACACCTTGTTGAAGCTAATCACCAACTAATATCTTGGTTAATGATCTGAAACTTAAACAACACAAGATTATTAGTAAACATAACTACATAAGTTAATCATCGTCAAAACTAGAGTGGAAGGCCTTTGGGCCAACACAAATTTCGGATGAATATTTACCTTTACTTTGGAGTAGCACCCACTGTTGAGGACGAAGGAAGGTTGAATAATATTTTTCTTCAGAAGTACCAGATTCATACAACAATTCTATAACAGAATCTGTTGAATTTTCTGATTCCTCTTTCAGAACAAATTTCGCAGAATCTTCTTTGGAAGTCGCTTCGAATTCCCACTTCTCGCTGGAAGTCGCTTTCCTACTTCTCAGTTCAGAACTTGCTTCAGAACTTAGATCAGATAGAAAGAGAGAGATTTCGCTGTTGGTGTTGTAGTTGGTGTGTTTTCAATTGAGAATCTGGAGCGCTATTTATAGCGTTCCAGGAGGAGCCAACGGGTTCGAACCCAACGAAAGGGTGCAACCTTTCGACCCAGCAGTCGCGTCTGTTGGCAGCCCAACAGTCGCAACTGTTGGCAGTCCAACTGACGCGGAGCGGTCTTGTTGGCGGGCGGTTTGGATCCGGAGTGGAGCGGGTAGCGGAGCGGGTCTGGTTCGGATCCGGAGTGGCCCATACCCTTGAGACCTAATTCAAAAAGAACCAGGCAGGGTAGGAACCTGAACCCGAACCCGGCCCCGGCACCGGCGCCGCCGCCGCCGCCAGCGGCGGCGCGCGCGCGCGCATGCACACATGTGCGGGCGGGCATAGATCCCTCCCAATTGCGCGCGAAAACTCCAAGTACCCAAAGGGCATGCCCTTTGTTCTCAATTTTCTCTATTTATACACCACAAACTTCCATCCCATGGCCAATGTGGGACTAATGCTTTTAGCTACCTTTAGTCCCATTTTGGCTTTGAATTAGGCAATCTTTAGACTTGAATATCTCATTCATTCGAAGTCGGAATTGAACATGTGAATATACCACGTTCATCCCCAATGGAAGGAGAACAAACTCCAACCATCATCCAATTGATTCGATCAACGGATCTCGCCATAATTCAACTCGAAGATTCATACTTATATTCTTCAATTCCAACAATCCCCCACAATGAATGGAGATTCAAGAAAATGACACACAAAGAGACTGACTCTATTGTGAAAGGTACTTGAGAAAAGAAACTGCATAAGGATAGGTGAACTAGGTCCTGAACCTTCCATAGCGAAAGTTTTATCAGACTTACTGGCTAATCAGTGAACTAGGTCTTGAACTGTTAGCCGTTAATGTAAGCCAAGTCAACAAGCTTCACACAGTGACTTTCCAAATTAACTTTGGTTCTCGGTTGTGTCCGTTTTGACCCTGGACATTCTTGGTTTCAGAGAGTATCTTTAGGGAATAACAGCCTCCATAGAAATTCCCAAAGAGCCGACCCAACTCTATACTCACATAGGTGATGGACCTATTAAGAATAGTCTACTCTACTCCACTTGTTTAGTAACAAGATATAGGCATCATTAAAAGCGTTAAGCTTATCCTTAATCCACTTGTAGAAAAGCACTTATGTGCACCTTAGGAATGGATTGGAGTCAAGCTCCCAAGTGCTTACTTGCTGAGTCAATCATAACTAGTTTTTCCTCATGAACTTAGTCCGTGGGATCTCCAGTCGCTAAGTGAGGTTTCCATTAAGCTGACTCGGTAAGGTTAGGCTTTTAGACCCATTCCCCTCGATGCGCAGTTTATACGCTCTCCACTTAAACCTTTAGTAAGCAGATCCGCTAAATTATCTTTTGACGATACAAAGTCAATAGAGATAATTTCATTTGAGAGCAACTGCTTCACAGTATTATGTCTACGACGAATATGTCTAGACTTACCGTTGTATATAACATTTTGTGCCCTAGATATTGCTGCTTGATTATCGCAGTGTATACATATAGCGAGCATTGGCTTTTGCCATAATGGTATATCTTTTAAGAATTGTCGAAGCCATTCTGCTTCTTCTCCAGCATTATCTAAGGCTATGAATTCCTATTCCATAGTGGAACGGGCAATACATGTTTGCTTAGAAGACTTCCATGATACCGCTACTCCTGCTAGAGTAAATACGTATCCGCTAGTTGATTTTGATTTCTCAGAATCTGCAATCCAATTAGCATCACTGTATCCTTCCAGTATAGGTGGATACTGTCCATATCTCAAGACATATTCCTTGGTATGTGATACGTAACCCAATACTCGTAGTAGAGCGGTCCAATGTAGATCACTAGGATTGCTAGTGTATCTACTTAACTTGCTTACAGCGTAAGCAATATCGGGTCCAGTGCAATTCATCAAATATATTAGACTTCCGATAATCTGAGAATACTCCAACTGGCGTATTCCAGTTCCTGTATTCTTATGAAGGTGGATGGTGGGAGAAAAGGATTTGTATTTTCCTTTATCCCATGATCATTGAATCTTTCTATCATCTTATCCACGTAGTGAGATTGAGATAGACTGATTCCATCTGGTGTTCTGGTGATTTTAATTCCTAAAATTACATCAGTAACCCCAGATCCTTCATGTCAAAACTGTTGGATAACATTCGTTTAGTGGACTTAATAATCTCAATATTAGTCCCAAGTATCAACACGTTGTCTACATAAAGACAAATAATGATACATGCATTTCCAACTGTTTTAGTGTACACACACTTATCGCATTCATTGATAGTGAATCCATCTTTGATCATGACACTATCAAATTTCTCATGCCATTGTTTTGGAGCCTGCTTTAAACCGTATAAGGATTTTACCAATTTACACACCTTGTGTTCTTGGCCCTTGACTTTAAATCCTTCTGATTGCTCCATATATATTTCTTCATTTAATTCACCATTTAAGAATGCAGTCTTGACATCCATTTGATGGATATCTAAGTTATGCAATACTGCAATTGCAATCTGTAAATCACCTAGAGGGGGTGAATAGGTGATAATGCTAATCTAGAAATTAAATGCGGAAGCTAAAACAAATTTTGCAACACACTTAATACAATCAATAAGTGTAGCTGAATTCCCCGTGAAGGGCTCTGGACTAACTCCTCTTGATTCCCCTAGATAAGGGTTGAGGTGCTATATGAAGCTCTTGTGGTAAAGTATAAGTGAGGCACACACACAAGCAAGCCAAGCATATAAGGATGAACAATATGAAATAATGCAAGACACAAATGCAAGCAATAAGATATGAATGAATGAATGATGCTTTGCACAAATGAAAGAGAGAGAGAGAGAGAGTTAGAGAGACAATGGATCAAACGCAAATACAAAGATATGTTTCGAGGTTCGAGCCCCTAACTCTACGTCCCCGCCTTCACCGAGAAGGATTTCTAATCCACTATCTTGTCCACTGAGGACTCCCACCGAGGGAACCTCCACCGAGGAGGATTTGTACAACAAGGGAGTACCGAACTCCTCTCTCAAACACCGCCTCACAACCGAGGGGTAGGCCCGTAGCCAAACAACAACCAACACCTCTACCGAAGAGGGTTACAAACCAAACTCCATCTCTCACTAGAGGGAGCAAACCAACCAACTCAACCTCTACCAAAGAGAGAGCAAACACCACTCCAATCAACCTTTACCAAAGAGGGATACACAAATACAAGGAGGGTTTACAACTAGTGGTGTATCACAACCACAAACAATCTCTCTTTTTCACAAAACAAGATCCTAATAGAATAGGATAGATGATAAGCTCAAGTGTGGAAAACAAAGTATTTTGAACAAAGAAAATCTCTTGGGAAAATACCAAATTGATATAGAAATGAAGAACAAGAAACCAGTTCCCAAAAACCTATTTTCTTTGAAAATAACAAAGCACTTAAAAAAAAAACAAGATTGATCTTTTGGCTCTTTAAACACTTTTGAAAACTTATTTTTAAAACCAGAGAATGGGAAAATTTTGCTCTAAAAATCTTAGCCAAAACCCCAAGAAATGGGTATTTATAGCCCAAACAGAAAACTAGCCGTTAGGCTGATCTGTCAGCCTGACAGGCTTGCGGTCGACCGCCCGGTCGACCGCCAACGGTCATAAATATGACCGTTGGGGAAACCCGGTCGACCGCCCGATCGACCGCCCAGATACAGAGAGCAAAGCTCTCTGGTCCGGTCGACCGCCCGGTCGACCGGCCCACTATGCTGCCAGACGTGCACAGCTCTGTGCACGTCGGTCGACCGCCGGGTCAACCGGCCCTTGGTTCGGTCGACCGTGCGGTCGGCCGACCTGGCCTGTCAGCCACTGTTCTGGGTCAGAAACTGGGGTTAAAAATATTTCTAAAAATACTTTAAAACTTCTAAAAATCCCCAAAAATAGTTTTATCATTTTGCATTGATATATAAACATATGATAAAAATTTCAACTCAAATATCAATTAATTTGAACTATTTTTGTGTTTTAACATTTTTATCAAAAACCAAAACTTGTATTTTGTCAAACTTGGATTTTTCAATACATGAATAGGAAAGTCAAAATAAGTTTGTTTAAAAGTTAAGCATGCATGTATAGAATGAATCTACTATACATAAACCAATTTAAACTTGTTTTGATCAACTATTCATGAAAACAAATATTGGTTAAACCAAAACCGAAAAACCAATATCCAAACATAAAACGTGTGTGTTGTGCACTTGAGCATATCAACTATTCTTATCTTTACAAATGGATCTAAACACACTAAACTATGGATATCTAAGTCTTCTTGATGATCTTCCATCTTCAAGTCGACTCGGTCCAAACACCGTGATCCAACGAGCATGGATATGTGTGATCTTGATGCTCGGGCTCGGGAATCACCCAGTGAAGGCTTCCAAACTCCTCTTTTTGAAGCAATCACCAACTAATATCTTGATTAATGATCTAAAACTAAAATCACAAGATTATTAGTAAACATAACTACATTAGTTAATCATCATCAAAACTAGAGTGGAAGGCCTCCGAGCCAACACAATCAACATCCGAATGGACGTTATTCTTGTTACTGGTGAATAAGTATCGAAGTAGTCAAGTCCTTTTTGTCGATAACCCTTGGCTACTAATCTAGCCTTGTACTTATCGATAGATACATCGGGTTTTAATTTTCGTTTGAAAATCCACTTACACCCAATTGGTTTACTGCCATGAGGCAAGTTTACCAATTCCCAAGTATGATTACTTAGTATGGATTCTATATCGCTATTTATAGCTTCTTTCCACATTTGTGCTTCTGGGGTTGACATAGCCTCTTTAAATGTTTGAGGCTCGCTCTCAATAGCGTATGCTATGAAATCTGGACCAAAAGATTTTGAGATTCTAGATCTCTGACTTCTTCTTGGTTCAGTTTCCGCATTAACAGTCGGTTCCTCGGAACTTTCGTCCCTGAACGCCATCTCGTGTGTTCTTTTCCCAAAAGTCTTATCTGCTTCCCGTTTGTACGGAAAGATGTCTTCAAAGAACACAACAACTCTAGATTCGATAATCATGTTTACATGAATATCTGGTATCTCTGATTTATGAACCAGAAATCTGTAGGCACTACTATTTAAGGCATAGCCTATGAATATGCAGTCCATAGTTTTTGCTCCCAACTTAGTCTTTTTAGGTAATGGTGCTAGCACCTTTGCTAGGCACCCCCACATTTTGAGGTAATGGTAGGAAGGTGTCCTTCCATGCCATAACTCGAATGGTATAAGACCAAGTTTCTTGTGGGGTACTCTATTTAGAATATAATTTGCAGTTAATAGAGCTTCCCCCCACAAGTTCTGCGGAGCTCCAGAACTTACGAGCATGGAATTAACCATCTCCTTCAAAGTCTGTTCTTTCGTTCAGCAATTCCATTCTGCTGAGGAGTGTATGGTGTTGTAGTTTGATGGATTATACCAAAATTAGCACATAACTCACTAAAATCATTTGATTCATATTCTCCGCCTCTATCGGATTTTAGAATCTTGATTTTCTTGTTGAGTTGATTCTCAACTTCGGCTTTATATGTTATAAACATATTTATTGCCTCATCCTTACTGTTTAAAAGATACACATAATAGTATCTTGTACAGTCATCAATAAAAGTAATTAAATACTTTTTACCGCCTCTAGTTGGCATAAACTTCAAATCACACAGATCGCTATGAATTAACCCTAAAGGTTCTGTATTTCGATCAATTGATTGAAATGAATTTTTCGCCAACTTAGCCTCAACACAAATCTCACACTTGCGAATTTCTTCCAAGTTGAGTTTAGGAATATATCCCAGACTAGACAAGTTTTTTAAAGACTTGTAATTTACATGCCCTAATTTAGCATGCCACAAAATAGGAGACTCAAGCAAATAAACAGAAGAATTTCTTTTATTTATAAGCTTCGGGTACAAATACATAGACTTTTTATCTACCACTGCAACATTGGCTTTAAAAAGTCGATCAATAAGATAACCCTTTCCCACATACATCCCTCCCTTAGTAAGTACAAATTTATCTGATTCAAAAACCATTCTAAATCCTTTCTTACTAAGTATTGATCCAGAGATCAGATTCTTGCGGATGTCTGGAACATGAAGCACATCGTTAAGAGTAAGCTCTTTCCCCGATGTCCACTTCAGGATGATCTTGCCTTTTCCTCAACCTTTGATTCGGCTGAGTTTCCCATGAATAGTTGCTCATCTTGCTCTAGTATTTGATATTCAGAGAATAATAATTTCTCAGAGCAGATGTGTCGAGTAGCCCCAGTGTCTACCCACCAATCCTTATTGTTGGTTGTCAGATTCACTTCTGACACCACAGCTGAAAGGCTTGGCGACTCATGGTCGGTCAAGTTTGCCCGTGGATGGCTCTTCTTGTTCTTTTTGAGGCGGCTGCGACATTCATTAGCCTTATGCTCTTCTTTGTTACAGATGTAGCAGGTTCCTTTGAATCACATGCTTTTGCCGTCTTGGGCCTTGCCTTTGTACCCCTGGGAAGTTTTCTTCCGCTTTAAGCCTTTGGAAGTAGACGCTTTCCCCTTTGAGTCCTCGATCACATTTACTTTTGCTTCGTAGGAGTTCTTGCTGCTCCTTTTCTCGGACTTGCGGTTGTCCTCCTCGATACGAAACCTCACAATGAGATCTTCCAACTTTACCTCCTTTCGCTTGTGCTTCAGGTAGTTCTTGAAATCTCTCCACGCAGGTGGGAGTTTCTCCACGATAGTAGCAACCTGAAAGGTTTCAGCTAGGATCATACCTTTAGCTTCTATCTCGTGCAAGATAAGTTGGAACTCTTGCACCTGACTGATTACAGTCTTGCTGTCCACCATTTTGTACTCCAGAAATCGTCCTACGACGAACTTCTTGGTACCAGCATCCTCAGTCTTGTACTTCTTGTCAAGACTAGCCCATAACTTCTTTGCCGTTGTGATAGGACTGTAGACATTGTAAAGAGAGTCATCCAGTCCATTTAAAATATAATTTCGGTAAAGGAAGTCACATTAGTCCATGCATCAGTTGCAGGCTCTGGTGGATCTTCTTACAGGAATCTGGCCAGATGAAGAGTGGTCAAGTAGAAGAGCATCTTCTGTTGCCACCTCTTGAATTCTGTGCCGTCAAACTTTCCTGGCTTCTCCGGCTTCGCGTTAGGAAGTGGAGTAGGCATCAAATCTTAGAGCTGCATGTTTGGTGCCTTGCTTGTACTATCTTGATTAGTCTCAGATATTTTCTTCAAGTTCAAGCAGAACAGAAGTAAGAAACTTCAATAATAATTGTTTAAGATTGTTGGTATTCTGCTTAACAGGAATCAAACTGACAACTAATCAAGATCATTGAGATATCAACAATCTAATTGGCCAGGTCGGCAAATATCAGGTGGGAGGTTTTCCGTTCAATAGAACGTTCCTTAATTTAAGAACCACCTTTCAATTTTCTTCCTTGGTTAAACACCAATTAGACTGAATCTAAATCAGTCTCGATATACTGTAAAGTATATCCCCTGTATAAAGGACTTAATCCACTTATACAGTATTTGGAGTGAGGTACGCTTAGAGCGAATCTCTTTAAGACAATTACGTCTCCCGCACCGGTGCTAACGGGATAATGGACGCTGGTCTCCCAAGATACAACACTCCTTCACGGTATTTGGATAGCACTACCAAATCACCGTACGGTCGAACCGTAGTCAACCAGTACCTTCACAGGATCGTTGAAGCAGCGGTACAAAGACAAATTTCAGATGAATATTTGCCTTTTCTTTGGAGTAGCACCCACTGTTGAGGACGAAGGAAGGTTGAAGAATATTTTTCTTCAGAAGCATCATATTCAGACAACAATTCTATAACAGAATTTGTTGAATTTTCTGATTCCTCTTTCAGAACAAATTTCGCAGAATCTTCTTTGGAAGTCGCTTCGGATTCCCACTTCTCGCTGGAAATCGCTTTCCTACTTCTCAGTTCAGAACTTACTTCAGAACTTAGATCAGATAGAGAGAGAGAGAGATTTCGCTGTTGGTGTTGTAGTTGGTGTGTTTTTCAATTGAGAATCTGGAGCGCTATTTATAGCGTTCCAAGAGGGGCCAACGGGTTCGAACCCACGAAAGGGTGCAACCTTTCGACCCAGCAGTCGCGTCTGTTGGCAGCTCAACAGTCGCAACTGTTTGCAGTCCAACTGACGCGGAGCGGTCTTGTTGGCGGGCGGTTTGGATCCAGAGTGGAGCGGGTAGCGGAGCGGAGCGGGTCTGGTTCGGATCCGGAGTGGCCCATACCCTTGAGACCTGATTCAAAAAGAATCAGGCAGGGTAGGAACCCGAACCCGAACCCAGACCTAGACCCGAGCCCGGCACCGGCGCCAGCGGCGGCACGCGCGCGCATAGATCCCTCCCAATCGCGTGCAAAAACTCCAAGTACCCAAAGGGCACTCCCTTTTTTCTCAATTTTCTCTATTTATACACCACAAACTTCCATCCCATGGCCAATGTGGGACTAAATGCTTTTAACTATGTTTAGTCCCATTTTGGCTTTGAATTAGGCAATCTTTAGACTTGAATATCTCATTCATTCGAAGTCGGAATTGAACATGTGAATATACCACGTTCATCCCCAATGGAAGGAGAACACACTCCAACCATCATCCAATTGATTCGATCAACGGATCTCGCCATAATTCAACTCGAAGATTCATACTTATATTCTTCAATTCCAACAGTTTTTAAAATTTCATGCATAAATTTTGACGTATATAATAGAATTTAATAAATTATAATAAAACAAAATGATATGAATTGTCACAAATCTCTAGTTTCTATAATCCCACCAATTTAGTGTGCGGGATTTTCATATTGCTATAGTGCGAAATAGCCAATGAGCAGATTGTTGCCACAGATGACATTATTAATATTGTCACTGTGCAAATTGATTTTCCCGTACGTATAAAATAATTTTAGTCATCGTGCAGATTGTTGTCAATGTGCGAGATTTGTCTATTGCAAATCAAATGATTTGTCATATTTTTATAAGTAGAGATAATTTGTGAATTAATTTTCCTACTTATCTTATTTTGAGAAAAAGAAAATTAATTAATTAAATCAAATGAAATTCTATTATAAATCAATTTCCTTGATTATTAATCTATATTAAAGTGCTATAAATTTATATGATTACTAAACACTATCAATCTTTAATTTTAACTTTGATTTGCAACCGTATACTTTTTATGTAAACAAATATTTTAATTGCTAGTTTTAGTTAGGGGTGAGCAGAGTTCAGTTATAACCGAAATAACCGACCAAAAATCGAAACCCGAACCCGAATCAAACCGAACCGCTATAATTCGGTCGGGTTTCGGTTTTGTGTTCCAAAACCCGAATAGACCGAACCGAACCGAATTTCTCACCCTATATATTAACCTACTCAAATTCAATTTAGTGAATCATATAGTTCATAATAAAAACTGGTGGAAGCTTATCTCATTAGTTTTTGTAATATCATCTTTTCTATGTTGAATATGTGAAAGCAATATTAAGTACACCATCACAATTGAGAATAATATTTATATTAATATAGTTCTTTTTTTCATTCTTATCATTAAAAGTTAGTAATAATTATATGAGTTTTGATATAAGAGCTCAAATATGGTGTAAAAGTTTTAGAATATGAAATTTTCAATTCACATTAAGCTTAGAATCTTTTTCTTATTTCTAATTTGGGTAATAGATATTTGAGATTATAATATTAAAGGATGATAACATAATGGTGATTAAAAAATGTAAGAAATGATGGCAATATATTGACCTAACCGAAAAAACCGAAAAACCGAACCGAACTGAGTTGATTCGGTTCGGTTCGGTTACTAAGTCTAATCGGTTCGGTTCGGTTTTGCAAAAATTAGCAAAAACCGAACCGAACCGACCGATGCTCACCCCTAGTTTTAGTTAACTTAAAAGGTATTAATTTATTTTACCTGATCAAAGTCATTTTTTACTATTATAATAAGTTTACTGCTCAAAATTCTTTTTAAGTATTAAACATCTATTAGCATAATTTTCTCTTTTAATAAACTTTATCAATTTTTATTTATTAAAAAATTAATGCCTAAAGTTATACTAAATTATTTGAATACATTATTACTTTGTAAACGACTACATGTAGTGCATCCAATTGAATAGGCTTTCATAATTTTAAAAAACAATAGGTCATTAAAATTTTTTGTTTAGTTGTGAACGTTAGAATTAATCTTATGCACTCAATTTGTAGTTAACACTGACAAATTTTATTTGCATTCTTACTTTAATGGTTTCTTTGATTAAGAGATTTTAAAAGAAATAGACTACATGATTATAAATAGTCATATTTTAAAGATTTCTTTGAAGATTTTAATATAGTATCTTTTCAAAGATAAAGATTTATACAGCTTGTTATTTGCGAGAACAAGAACAATTTGCATGTATATTTGCGAGAACAAGAACAATTTGCATGTACAGAAGAAAAAGAAGTTCTATATCCTAATCACTAAATTAAAACAATGATTTGTTCAAAGATGAAAATTCTGATGCTATTAAGGAAATAAATGGTGAGGCAAATTATCATGCTTTGCTCACCGGCAAGAAACTATTTTGTAGCCATTTTATAAACACAAATTTTCAATCTTTGACATCATTATTATTTTGATAAAGTGAGTAAAATAGATAATAAAAATTTTCTCTCAAGTATATGTTCAGTTCATAGCATTATAGAAATTTGATATTCAGTTTGATCAACTATATACATGAACTAAAATATTATTTGTTGACATGTATAAATGAAATAATATTTCATGCTTATTTAATTACTCCCAATGAAGGCTCCACATAAAATGACATATTATTCTTATAATAAAATTAAAAGCTCTTAAGTTATAATATCACCCATGACCTTAAAGGTATATTTTGATAAAGTGTGTTAAGAGTTTAAGTTTGTGATTATGAAAAGTTAAATATCTGACTGTCACCACTTAAAATAAAAGTTGTTAAGGTATAATGTGACCCTGAACTTTATCAAGTCTAACTTTAACAAAGGATCTTTTTAGGAGTGTGGTCCTAGATATATCGAGGGAGATGAGGTTAAGCCCAAAGAGGAACTCACCGACAGTGGGACCTAATCTTATTGATTGGCGAGTTATTCCCATAAAAAAGTTTTAATGTGGTCAAACATGCTGATTTATTAGATCCTATTTGTAGCATGTGTAACTGCTGCCCCTTCTTTATGATGATGATGCTCTTATAATACAACTGGTTAGGTTGAGTTTAACTCTTAATAAGTCTAATGCATGAATTGTGAAGGATATAATATCCAACTGTAGTACACTTGGAAGACTTACCTACTTGAGAGGAACCATGAAGGCCACGGTTGAAGGGCAGGGCTGGCCCCTAGAAACTCTTATGAGTCGGTTATTATAAGCATGGTCATTAACGCTCAACCCGCTCCCTCAATAGATGAGAACGTATTGCGTGTCTTTTGTCAATATCTGATAAAGAAGCATAGTTAAAGCTTAGCCACTATGTCTTTTAGATTGCGATGAAATTTATTAAGGGTAGGTTAAGAGTCACAAGCCACCTATCTCGAATCCAATGTATGATTTGAATTTTTTTGTTTACATTTTATTTACGTCTAACCTTGTTTGTTTTTTTGTTTTGAAATTCTGATGCTATCTATATCCTAATCATTAAATTGAAATAATAAGTTGTCCAAAGTTACCCAACTTTTATTTACATTTTTGTTTTTTATTTTGTGTCATTCATTGATTTGTTGTTTTCTCTGAAATTCAAGCTTTTGGGGGTGGGTGAGTGGTGGACATTTGGGGTAGAGTGAACACAAGCAAGGGAAAACTAGAATTTCTCTTTGGTGTACACTTTAGCCCATTTTATTTAGTCTCACATGGGATATGAAATGGGAAGGACGGTGTTCTCAAAGCTATAAATAAATCCCCCTCCTTCAAAAAAAGACATCAACTTTCTCTATTCTCTCTTTAGAGCTTTTCTGTTAGAATCATCTGCTAGCGTGAAGAGCTTAGTTCTTGATTTTAAATTAAATTTTTATTTGCTTTTATTTACTTTAGTGGATAACCATTCTTTTTCTGAGCAGGAAACCCGTGCACACGCTCATACTGGGTGCTGGTGCAATCAAAGGGATCTTTTACCGCTAGTTGGTGCAACCACTTTAACATCCGACGGATAGTGCGGGTCTTTTTTTTTTTCTATGACAGTGATAAGTACGACTGCTCCCTTCACATATCAGCTTCATTTTCCATTGTTTATTTTATTACAGTCTATTTATTTCATGTTATTGCATGTTTAAGCTTTAAATTTTAGTAAGTTAAAATTCTGAAATTATAAGAAAATACAGTATTATAAATAACAAACTGAACTTGAACAAAATGTTAAGCTCGTTTAAATAATTGAACGAACACAAACCGTCTAAAGCTCGGCTCATTCAGCTCGATTAGTAGCCCTAGTGAAGTCCATATATATGTGTGAGTGTCATTTGAACGGAATGTGTAATAATAATCCCTCACATACACGCAAAGTATCATAGCCAAAATGGTATTAAACTGCGGTTCTCATGCCAACTATTATAGGCTAATGAATTAACAAGGACCAATCATTCACATGTACTATGTAAAATCCACTTATATAATATACATGAATTATATCTTACATATTTCAAATACCAACAGGCACACCATAGAGGCCATTATTTGCCGGGGCCGGGAATGAAACGCTGGTGCACACTCATGAGCTGTAACAGTAGCCTCCGGGAAACTGCAAGTAGTCTCTATGCACAACATTCTTCGTACGACGTAAGTTGGCCTTCATGAAACACTAGTCGAGGCTAGTGCGGCCTTTGTAGGCCGCGAAGTCGGCGTTGTTTAATACACCTCAGAGTGCACCTGACAATTTTACCCCCTTGCAGCTAGATGGAGAGATTTGAACTCACAACCAGACAAAAAAAGAGTATTATATTGGGTGAGGAAAACTCAGTTGGCCATGAAAGGAATTCCTAGAATAGAAATTTGATCACCCAAAGTGCCAAACAGCATGGAGGCATAGATATAAACTAGTTTACCTGATTGAAAAATGGCTCCAAATTAAATTGACATGTTTATCTGATGACTTTGATCCGTAGTTATAACATTAAACAAAGTGGGCATTAGCTAATCTTGTTTAACTTTAAATCATAATGTTTTCAATACATCAATTTGTGCATCTAGTCGTAAGGAATGAAATTAAATCAACTTAGAATTTAGTATAAATTGTAACACTCATGTGCGCCTCCCTTGCATTAAACCCACTGAATAAGTTTCGCCTCTGAGCCGCTTAAACAATAAGCGGCTGAAAAAAGCTTTTTGACCCAACAACTTAGTTACGTTTTGAGTTACCAAATACTAGTCAGACTGTTTACCAGCTGAAAAGCTGCTTTTTAGCGAGGCCAAATAGGATCTTATTTGTTTATGTGCTTTCAAGGAAAATTTCCTGTAAAGATCTAATTAATTTATAATTGTGGCACCTTCTATAACAATAAACAATGCTAAATAAAAAAGTATACATTTTTATCGTGGAATATATTTGGACTCAATTTGCATAATACCTCCACGACAATACTGTCTAAAGTTATGAAACTTTTGATGGTTGTTCCAATTTTTTAACTCATCCAAATAATCTTTTAAATAATTTTAGAAAGAACTAAAAGAATCATATTGAGATAAAAAAAAAAAAAGTTTAATTAATACTTTTACGGACACTGAAAAAAGTTTGATGTCTATGGGGCCGTTTGTTTCGCGTAAAACTCCGTAATTCGTAAATGACTTACTATCCAGTTATAATTACGGTGTTTATTTGGATCGTAATTCGTAAAAGACTTACGTAACTCAACTAACTCTCACTTGCAACCCAGTTACCACTCACTTACAGCCCAGTTACAGTTAATTTTGTGGTCATACAAATTTGTAATATTTTTTTATATTAATATTAAAAAATTTTAATATTTAAATTTTTTAATATTTATTTGCAGTATTAAAACTTTTAAAATCACCAAATAGTTAATTTTGTGGTCAACTTTTTCACTTACGACTTATACGTTACAACAACCAAACACCGTAAAGTACAATACACTTTCCCACTTTACAATTTTATATTACCAACCAAACACCGTAAAATTTACATACATGTAACTCATTTACAATTGTAAAAGACTTTATCAATTACAACTATGAATTACGGCCAGTTACGACAACCAAACAGACCTTATGTTTGCGTGTATGACTTGCTCAGCTTGGATTCAATTAGTAGAAAGCACAAGTTACGCTATTCTCACGTGAAAAATCCATGTAAGATCTTAGAAAATGAAATATAAGCTTGGAAGGCATCGGAAAAAACTTCCACGATTGAAAAACATTATAGAAAACCATCATCAAGAATTTTGAATTGTATTGTTTTAATTCACTTAGCTTCAAGAATGTACATTTATAACTGCTTGTTACAAGTATGATAGGATCAAGCGATTCAAGCAGTTATAATAGAATCAAGAGGTTAATTGGGTTGTTGGGTTGTGCTAAGACTCTCCCCCTCAAGGTGGAAAGCGAAGAGAATGAGCAAGAATGTGGATAAGATCATGAAAATATGAACATTCCAATGCTTTAGTTAACACATCCGTAATTTGAAGATTTGTAGGGATGTACACAGTCTTAATTACACAAGCCTGAATCTTCTCACGAACTAGGTGACAATCAAGTTCAATATGTTTTTCGCTCGTGGAAGACGGGGTTGGATGCAATATGAATGACCGCCTAGTTGTTATAAAGTGACAGCACGAAACGGAACATATATGCAAGTAGATAACTTAACCATGTGATTTCACATACTGTAGATGCCATGTGTAGCTACTCAAATTCTGCAGATAATTGTGAGACAATCGTTTTTTTTTTTTTTTTTTTTGACTTCCAAGAATTAGGACTATTGCCATGGAAAATGCAATAGCCTGTGATAGACCGTAGAGTCATTGAGAAACTAGCCCAATTATGCTCACAATATGCATGTCACTTGAAAAGAATAGATGAAGAGAGTAAGATGCTTGCCAATGACTCTCGGGCTTGACTCATTAATTAGCCAAGGATGATAGAGTATACGATGTCTGGTCTAGTAATTATGAGGTAGAGTAGGCAACAAACAAGTCGGCGGTATCGTGATGGATCTGATAAAAGTGGTCCAGTATCAGCCTTGAGTTTTAGATTTTGCTCCATTAGAAAATCACAAGATTAACTACTAAGATTTCCTGTATCATGCAGAATCCAATGCATATTTCTTTTGAGATAAGTAAATCTCTTATTTGGATCTAGCTACCTCAATTCCTAAAAAATATTTCAAATTATCCAAATCCTTTATATGAAAGCGGGAATGAAGAAATTTCTTGAGAATGATAATTAAGATAACATTATTACCCGTGATGATGATGTCGTCCACATAAATCAAAACTACAGTAAAAGAGGATTTTTTTTGCTGGATATGAACAAAGAATAAACCGCTTTCGATGGTGAGAAACCTGAAATCACCTAGAGGGGGGGGGGGGGGGTGAATAGGTGATATGGCTAATCTAGAAACTAAATGCGGAAGCTAAAACAAATTTGCAACTACACTTAGTACAACCAACGAGTGTAGCCGAATTCCTCGTGAAGGGCTCTGGACTAACTGTAACGCCCCGATCCCGCAGGTACGGGGACGTTATGGCGACGTACATACGCGAGGTGAAAACACACTCACGAGTACGTAAAGCCTCAGTACAGGATATAACTTCCATATACACATGAGTTCCAGTATGAAATAAGTACAAGAATACCTGCAGAAGAGGTTAGCGATCATAACAGATATGAAAAAGAGGGACAAATAAGATAACAGAAATAAAGCACTAAAATACCTATGAATAGTCCCGATGAGGAATCTCCCATGTGACTCCAAGGCACTCTCTGAAGCTACGGTAACTCGGATCTCCAACCTGGGCATGCAAACCCAGGGTCGTCAGAAAGCGACCTAATGAGTGGTAAATGAAGGAGGCAATAATATGTACAATAGTAGTACAAGCATGATAATAATATATAATACATGCTGTTGTAATAGTGATACCTTATCCTAAGCATATAATAAGCATATAAGTAGCAGCAGAAGTATCTAAACATGAAAGATAAAAGCATGTTATCTTTTAATACCATCACTACCTAGCCGGTTATCATCTGGTCATGTCTTTAGGCGTGTCCGGGTGATATCATAAGTACCGTCGTCTAGTGGTGATGTGATAGCAGTGACCATACAGGTGGGCATATGTAATATGAACACGCAGGTGGGCATATGAAGACAAAATAAATGCAATGCAGAACATGCGTAGTATGCCACCACAGAAAGAGTAACATGTACCAGGCAAAGTAACAGATATACATGTATATGAGTAGGATGCCACCACAGAATGTATAGCATGAAACAGGTAAGGTAACAACATATACAGTTAACATGATAACGGAGAAATGGTCGGGTACAGGAACATGTACAACTAAACAATAGAATACATGTATCAGGCAAGTCATGTTATTTATACAATAGTAGCAATCAGTACCACCTGGTATTATAATCAATCTCTTCCAGTGTCCCATACCACTGGCAGTTCATACTGGAGCCCGCACTCCAGTCGAACCCATCCGGACATGGCCTACTGGTACCATTATCCAAACGAGAGAGTGATCAAATAACAAGTGTTCCCGACGTCCACTATTGTGTATACTGTTTTATTATGTTACTTGGAAACCCATGGTCGAGGAGTTCTTATCGGGTGGATGTATCCCGTGCATACCCGGGATCACGGCCTTAAACAAGCCCCTGGCTGCTAAGACCAGGGCCCTCCGCTAAGAGGGGAGCATGAATCAAGTAACAAGAGCTCATGGAGCAATTGGTAGGTAGCACTACCGTCCCCTGCAGTGGGAAAACAATATGGATCCAGTACATCACCCGATAAGATCTAATCAACCGTCAAGTCTCCCCCATACCCCAGTTAGCTTTATGATCAAGTATACAATGTAACAAGAACAACTACTGTACATGATACGGGTAACATGATAACTGGACCTGAGCTCTGTTGATAGCGTAGAACAATATAACGGGAATCAGGAACAATATAACATGAACAATATACCGGGAAACGGGAACAATAGATGTGGAATTCCACATATCGCATATCAACAGCTCACATGTCCAGTATCGGGAATATCCATATCAATAACAGGAAACAATCATGTAACATGAATACGGTAACATGGCACAATAATACATGTAATATGAACGGGGATCCATATGACAAGAATAATGCATGTGTAGCCGTGATATGTAAACATGTCGTGTGTGATGATATGTATGATAATAATAATTATATGAAATGTGGTAGTCCGTGCATTGGTATATTCGTGTACCAGAGGAATACCTATGTGTAGCAATAAGCCGTGTAACATATCTGCAAAGCACTAGTACATGTAATAACGGTAACCATGTTCTACGGTGTCTAGCATGCATGTCTCGTGACAGTGTAGTGTCGTAACGTCTCTGTGGATAAGTATGCATGTAACATGACTGTGATACAAGACATGTCATAATGGTGTACAAGAATATGGTGACATGGTGGCCCGGGTGTTAGTGGTTGTGCAGGTATGATGACCGTGTCCGAGTTGTCTCTGCCAGTATTCATTGGTACTCGAAGTACCTCCTTATCTGTCTTCTAAATCAGGAAATACCTAACCATATTCTAGGTTATTCTTATTACAATATATGTCCAATCATTACCAATTAATAATTAATAATTACCGTTATTTATCCATAATCAAGATCTATCAATCCATTGCGCTAAACATGATAAAATGTAATTTATAAAATAAAAACACTCACAAACTGGCCATAAGATGGTAGCTCTCTTTCCCACGATCGCAACGGATCCAGAATCGCCCGAATCGGAGTCCGGATGCTCCCGATATCGCCCGAATACTAAGTCATAACAAATAAGGTGAAATATGTAAATAAAATAAGTGAAATGCAATTAATAAAATATCACAGGGGGTTTCCTGTAAAATTACCTTTAGTGGGTTTCGGATGCGGGTTTGGCTCATAACGGGTCGGGTCCAAATCCACAACTTAAATAAATGGGTTCATGGGTTATTGGGTTTGGTCAAGCAAACCCAAAAGGGGTTATTGGGTTTCCACAAACCCAAAGGGTTATTGGGTTTGGGTTCTAACCCAAACCCATAAAGGAGAAGAGGAGGAGCAGCAGCTGGCTGCTCCTGACTCATGCGCGGCCTGCCGGCGACGGTCCCGGCCGCCGGCGGCAGTCAGGCTCCGGCCGAGCAAAATAGAGAGAGAGAGATAGAGAGAGAGAGAGTGAGGGGAAGCAGTTTACAGGAAAAAGAAAAAGAAGAGAGAAGAAGATGAAGAAGAAGAAGAAGTGAGGAGGAAAGAGAGGAGGAGAAGGGGGCGCGGCCGGCTTGGGTGCGGTGGCGGCCGGCCACCGGCCGCGTGGCCGGAGGCGGAGCCCGGTGGCACGCCGGCCACCGGGGCGCATCATCACGCCGGCGGCAAGAGCCGGCGGCGGCTTGCCGCCTACAGTGAGAGGAAATTGGTGGGAGGGAGAGAGAGGAGAGAGAGAGAGAGGGAGAGAGAGATTTTAGAGAGAGAAAATAAATTGAGAGAGAGAGAAGGGGAAGATTTTATAGGAGGGAGAGAGGCGGTTGGGGGATTGAATGAGGCGGTGGAAGAGGAGACTTGGAGAAGAAGGAAAGAAAAGAAAAGAAAAGAAAAGGGTTTTAATTAATAAAATAATATTATTTAATTGGCCCAAAATTCGACTAGTTCCGAACGATGCTCAAAAATTACAGAAAATAGAGAATATTATCCTAAGATATAAGCTGAAGACGGTTTGCATAAATTCAATCCGGTTTGCAAATTAAAAATCCCGGAGTGTCTCACCGATACCGGCGACACCGGTTTGGCCGGATTTTCGATAAATTCAGAAAATTCTCTAGAAATACCCAAACGTAAATAATACGATTCTAAGGCATACGGTGAAAGCGAATTCTCAAAATTCTACTCCGTTTGTGAAAGAAAAATCGTAAGGCCGGTTATCGGTATCGGTCGACACCGACTCCGGAGATTTTCCAAAATAATCCAGAAAAATTCCGAAAAATCCTGAAAAATCTAAAATATTAGAAAAATATTTTGAAACTAAAATCAACTCAATCGGACTATCACGGAGGTCAAATAATTTTATACGTCGTATCGGGTACTGATACGGTGATACGTACACCGGGGAGCAGGGGGTTACATTTCTCCCCACCTTACAAAAATTGCGTCCTCGCAATTTCTATTTAGGTGTGAGAACAATATTTTCAACCCCAAAGCCTAAAGGTGACGGGTCCACGACACTTCCGCTGCGCACTCTGCTATCTAGAAGGAACCCAGGATGGAGAAATATGGTAGTGAACTAATCCGAACGGATGGGAAGCAAGACGATACAAGGAAAGCGAGAAGGAAATCGGATGTTCTGGTTGACAACTAGAAGGAAGAAAGGAATACAAACGAGTCAAGGAATGAATTGTCAAGGCCATGGTATTCTTGTACTTGTTGCTGGAATCCCCAAATTCAGATACAGATCAGTTAATCTGAACCTGATTGTACTGTTGGTAAGAGCCCGAGGATTGACCCAGGTGGTTACCCACACCAGGTGTGAACCTAGGCTCTGATACCACTATGTAACGCCCCGATCCCGCAGGTACGGGGACGTTATGGCGACGTACATACGCGAGGTGAAAACACACTCACGAGTACGTTAAGCCTCAGTACATGATATAACTTCCATATACACATGAGTTCCAGCATGAAATAAGTACAAGAATACCTGCAGAAGAGGTTAGCGATCATAACAGATATGAAAAAGAGGGACAAATAAGATAACAGAAATAAAGCACTAAAATACCTATGAATAGTCCCGATGAGGAATCTCCCATGTGACTCCAAGGCACTCTCTGAAGCTACGGTAACTCGGATCTCCAACCTGGGCATGCAAACCCAGGGTCGTCAGAAAGCGACCTAATGAGTGGTAAAATGAAGGAGGTAATAATATGTAGAATAGTAGTACAAGTATGATAATAATATATAATACATACTGTTGTAATAGTGATACCTTATCCTAAGCATATAATAAGCATATAAGTAGCAGCAGAAGTATCTAAACATGAAAGATATAAGAATGTTATCTTTTAATACCATCACTACCTAGCCGGTTATCATCTGGTCATGTCTTTAGGCGTGTCCGGGTGATATCATAAGTACTGTCGTCCAGTGGTGATGTGATAGCAGTGACCATACAGGTGGGCATATGTAATATGAACACGCAGGTGGGCATATGAAGACAAAATAGATGCAATGCAGAACATGCGTAGTATGCCACCACAGAAAGAGTAACATGTACCAGGCAAAGTAACAGATATACATGTATATGAGTAGGATGCCACCACAGAATGTATAGCATGAAACAGGTAAGGTAACAACATATACAGTTAACATGATAACGGAGAAATGGTCGGGTACAGGAACATCTACAACTAAACAATAGAATACATGTATCAGGCAAGTCATGTTATTTATACAATAGTAGCAATCAGTACCACCTGGTATTATAATCAATCTCTTCCAGTGTCCCATACCACTGGCAGTTCATACTGGAGCCCGCACTCCAGTCGAACCCATCCGGACATGGCCTACTGGTACCATTATCCAAACGAGAGAGTGATCAAATAACAAGTGTTCCCGACGTCCACTATTGTGTATACTGTTTTATTATGTTACTTGGAAACCCATGGTCGAGGAGTTCTTATCGGGTGGATGTATCCCGTGCATACCCGGGATCACGGCCTTAAACAAGCCCCTGGCTGCTAAGACCAGGGCCCTCCGCTAAGAGGGGAGCATGAATCAAGTAACAAGAGCTCATGGAGCAATTGGTAGGTAGCACTACCGTCCCCTGCAGTGGGAAAACAATATGGATCCAGTACATCACCCGATAAGATCTAATCAACCGTCAAGTCTCCCCCATACCCCAGTTAGCTTTATGATCAAGTATACAATGTAACAAGAACAACTACTATACATGATACGGGTAACATGATAACTGGACCTGAGCTCTGTTGATAGCGCAGAACAATATAACGGGAATCAGGAACAATATAACATGAACAATATACCGGGAAACGGGAACAATAGATGTGGAATTCCACATATCGCATATCAACAGCTCACATGTCCAGTATCGGGAATATCCATATCAATAACAGGAAACAATCATGTAACATGAATACGGTAACATGGCACAATAATACATGTAATATGAACGGGGATCCATATGACAAGAATAATGCATGTGTAGCCGTGATATGTAAACATGTCGTGTGTGATGATTTGTATGATAATAATAATAATATGAAATGTGGTAGTCGTGCATTGGTATATTCGTGTACCAGAGGAATACCTATGTGTAGCAATAAGCCGTGTAACATATCTGCAAAGCACTAGTACATGTAATAACGATAACCATGTTCTACGGTGTCTAGCATGCATGTCTCGTGACAGTGTAGTGTCGTAACGTCTCTGTGGATAAGTATGCATGTAACATGACTGTGATACAAGATATGTCATAATGGTGTACAAGAATATGGTGACATGGTGGCCCGGGTGTCAGTGGTTGTGCAAGTATGATGACCGTGTCCGAGTTGTCTCTGCCAGTATTCATTGGTACTCGAAGTACCTCCTTATCTGTCTTCTAAATCAGGAAATACCTAACCATATTCTAGGTTATTCTTATTACAATATATGTCCAATCATTACCAATTAATAATTAATAATTACCGTTATTTATCCATAATCAAGATCTATCAATCCATTACGCTAAACATGATAAAATGTAATTTATAAAATAAAAACACTCACAAACTGGCCATAGGATGGTAGCTCTCTTTCCCACGATCGCAACGGATCCAGAATCGCCCGAATCGGAGTCCGGATGCTCCCGATATCGCCCGAATACTAAATCATAACAAATAAGGTGAAATATGTAAATAAAATAAGTGAAATGCAATTAATAAAATATCACAGGGGGTTTCCTGTAAAATTATCTTTAGTGGGTTTCGGATGCGGGTTTGGCTCATAACGGGTCAGGTCCAAATCCACAACTTAAATAAATGGGTTCATGGGTTATTGGGTTTGGTCAAGCAAACCCAAAAGGGGTTATTGGGTTTCCACAAACCCAAAGGGTTATTGGGTTTGGGTTCTAACCCAAACCCATAAAGGAGAAGAGGAGGAGCAACAACTGGCTGCTCCTGACTCATGCGCGGCCTGCCGGCCAGCCCAGCTGGCCGGCCGGCCTGCCGGCGGCGGTCCCGGCCGCCGGCGGCAGTCAGGCTCCGGCCGAGCAAAATAGAGAGAGAGAGATAGAGAGAGAGAGTGAGGGGAAGCAGTTTACAGGAAAAAGAAAAGAAGAGAAGAAGAAGATGAAGAAGAAGAAGAAGAATTGAGGAGGAAAGAGAGTAGGAGAAGGGGCACGGCCGGCTTGGGTGCGGTGGCGGCCGGCCACCGGCCGCGTGGCCGGAGGCGGAGCCCGGTGGCACGCCGGCCACCGGCGCGCATCATCACGCCGGCGGCAAGAGCCTGCGGCGGCTTGCCGCCTACAGTGAGAGGAAATTGGTGAGAGGGAGAGAGAGGAAAGAGAGGAGAGAGGGAGAGAGAGATTTTAGAGAGAGAAATAAATTGAGAGAGAGAAAAGGGGAAGATTTTATAGGAGGGAGAGAGGCGGTTGGGGGATTGACAGAGGCGGTGGAAGAGGAGGCTTGGAGAAGAAGGAAAGAAAAGAAAAGAAAAGAAAAGGGTTTTAATTAATAAAATAATATTATTTAATTGGCCCAAAATTTGACTAGTTCCGAACGATGCCCAAAAATTACAGAAAATAGAGAATATTATCTTAAGACATAAGCTGAAGACGGTTTGCAGAAATTCAATCCGGTTTGCAAATTAAAAATCCCGGAGTGTCTCGCCGATACCGGCGACACCAGTTTGGCCGGATTTTCGATAAATTCAGAAAATTCCCCAGAAATACCCAAACGTAAATAATACGATTCTAATGCATACGGTGAAAGCAAATCCTCAAAATTCTACTCCGTTTGTGAAAGAAAAATCGTAAGGCCGGTTATCGGTATCGGTCGACACCGACTCCGGAGATTTTCCAAAATAATCCAGAAAAATTCCGAAAAATCCTGAAAAATCTAAAATATTAGAAAAATATTTTTAAAACTGAAATCAACTCAATCGGACTATCACGGAGGTCAAATCAATTTTATACGTCGTATCGGGTACTGATACGGTGATACGTACACCGGGGAGCAGGGGGTTACACTAACTCCTCTAGATTCCTCTGAATAAGAGTTGAGGTGCTATATGAAGCTCTCGTGGTTAAGTACAAGTGAGGCACACAAACAAAAGCCAAGCATATAAATATGATATAAGCAATATAAATGATGCAAGGCACAACACAAGCAAATATGATATGAATGATATGAATGATGCAATGCACAACACAAATAAAAAGAGAGAGAGTAGAGAGTCAATGGATCAAACGCAAAGACTAAGATGTGTTTCGAGGTTCGAGCCCCTAGCTCTACGTCCCCGCCTTCACCGAGAAGGATTTCTAATCCACTAACGTGTCCACCGAGGACTCCCACCGAGGGAACCTCCACCGAGGAGGATTTTGTACAACCAGGAGTACCGAACTCCTCTCTCAACCAATACAACCTCCACCGAGGCAAACAATCATCACCTCACACAAGAGGGGTAGGCCCATAGCCAAACAACCACAAATCACCTCTACCGAAGAGGGATACAAACACAATCTCCAACTCCACCTCACACTAGAGGGAGCAAATAACAACCTCAACCTCTACCAAAGAGGGAGCAACCAACAAATGGTTTTTACAACAAGTGGTATATCTCAACCACAAACAATCTCTTTTTTCACAAACAAAGATCCTAATAGAATAGGATAGAAGGTAAGCTCAAGTGTGAAAAACAAAGTGTTTTGATCAAGAAATTCTCTTGGGAAAACACCAAAATAGATATAGAAGTTTAGATCAAAAACTAATTCCCAAAACCCTAATTTCTTTGAAATAAAGAAAACACTTTTAAAACAAATAAGATGGATCTTTTGGCACTAAAAACTCTTTTGAAAACTTGTTTTAAACACTAGAGAAACTCTGAAATTTTTGCTCTTGAAATCTTAGTTAAAATCCCCAAGAAATGGGGCTTAAATAGCCCACCAACAAAAACTAGCCGTTGGCTGAATTCTCAGCCAAAAGCGGCTGACGGTCGACCGGTCGGTCGACCGCCAACGGTCGAAAAATCGACCATTGGGGAACTGCGGTCGACCGACATTTTCCAGAGAGCAAAGCTCTCTGGCCGGTCGACCGGCCCAGTTCCCTGGCCAACGTGCACAGACCTGTGCATGTCGGTCGACCGACCGATCGACCGACTCTGGGTCCGGTCGACCGGCCCGTTGACCGCCAGAGCGTGGCAGCCAGGTTTCTGGGTCAGAAAAACTAGTTAAAAATATTTCTAAAAATTACCATAAATCTTCTAAAAATCCACAAAATAGATTTTATCATTTTACATGGATATACAACTTGTGATAAATATTTCAAGACAAAAATCAAACATTTTGAACCATTTATGTGTCTTGCAAATATTATCAAAAATCAAAAACTGTATTTTACCAAACTTGAATTTTTCAATAGGAAATCTGATTTTTCCTAAAACTTATAGAAATACAAAAGCATGATATTTGAACATTATTAGGCATGATGCATATGGATAGAAATCCAATATACATGAAACATATATATATCATAGTTTTTGTCTTTAAATCCAAAAATATGTTTTGTTAAAAATACCAAAACATAAATGTGTGTGTGTATAGTACACTTGAGCATATCAACTATCTAATCTTTACACATGGATCTAAAACACACTAAACTAGGATACCTAAGTCTTCTTGACGATCTTCATTTTCAAGTTGACCCGATCCAAAACTCCGTGATTCACGAGCTAGGCCATGTATGATCTTGATGCTCGGGTTCTGGAATCACCATGTGAAAGCTTCCAAACTCCTCTTATTGAAGCAATCACCAACTAATATCTTACTAAATGATCTGAAACTAAAATCACAAGATAATTAGTAAACATAACTACATGAGTTAATCATCATCAAAACTAGAGTGGAAGGCCTCTGGGCCAACAATCTCCCCCTTTTTAATGATGACAAAACTCATGGAGTTATATATGCATGGATTAAAGTTAAGCTTCAAAGAAGTTCCTCCTTAACTCATGCATAAACAAAAAAATAAATATATGCAATGCATCAACATGCATAAAACGATAAAACATGTTCTTTAAAATAAAACTCTTGATACCAAAAACAAGTAATGCTCTTGATACCAATAAATAAACAAATAATGCTCTTTTTATAAAACATGCATACAAAAACATATGCATATAAACTCAAATTCTTCTCCCCCTTTTTATCAATCATCAACAAAGGGGTCCAAGTAAAAGCAAAACATTCTTCTCCCCCTTTTTGTTCGAAACAAAGAATCAATAAAGGGTGACAACAAACAAATCAATATAAATTTTCATGGATACCAATTGAAAGAAATAGATCAATAGATACCAATGAAAATAAACAAAAACTTGATACCAATTGAGTAAACAAATAAGCATCTTGATACCAATTTTGAGAAAACAATACAATCTTGATACCAATTTAAAGTATTATTCTTTTAAACATATGATACCAAATTGAAATTATTATTTTCTATCATAAAGTAGGGAGTGGAATACAAACTAATGGTAAACCAAATACCAATTGAAAGATAAAATACGAGTTTTCTCCCCCTTTGTGAAATACCAATTAAAACAATATCTAAGCTTGTATTAGAATACCAATTGAAAACTAATCAATTGAAACATGATGATCATTAAAACTCAAGCTTAGCATAAATAAAATATATATATGTATGAAAAATAGATACCAATCGAAATTGATACTATTTGAAGAATAAGCATACATACATAAAAATATATATGAGTATACAAAATGTCAATATTGATACCAATTGAAAGAATCCAATGATACCAATTGAAACAACAATAATATCAAATGTATATCTCATATTTCCTACCACCCATTCATGTTCAAGTTTAAAATGATTTTCACTATAAAGCATACATGAGCATGATCGCCCATCCAACCGCCCGTTGAAGGTAGGGGTTTTCAAAAAATAGGTTTAAAAATTATAGTATGTTTGAAAACATCTACCATAACGAAGAATCCCGCAACTAGTTAAATGGAAAAACTTGTAAACTAGTACGAAATCCTTCAAGTAAGGAATAAAACAAAAATATTTTTCATGAAACATGAAATTCACATGATAGCCAACACTCTAAGTCAATGAAGCATAAATATGACTCATGAAAATAAACATGAGTAAACTATAAAGATGAGTGTACAAACAAGATGTGAAGATCATGATCATGAAAATATTCAATTAAGCTCAATATTCCTTAAAACATGAAAATCATCAAAAATTATTTAATCTTCAAGGCATATGTATGCCTTATACAAACTAAGGTATACATACATATCCAAACACAACGAGTCCACAAAAATATATGCATGAAGGCACGTGGCTCAAAGGATGTATATGTATAATAATAGTTTGGACAAGATAGACATATACATGAAATGAAAACACATGAATCATAAAACATGTTCAAAATGGGAATACAAGTCAAATGCATGAATCATCAAAACTAGACTATACTAGCACATCTAATGGGTACAAATAAGCGTTCTAGAACAAACATATAATGATTTATTTGTGGCCCACTATATGTACAAGTATAAATCCTAGTCTTAATGAAAACTAACATTTAACCATATATTCAAAACATGAAGCATAAAACAAAACTCATAAACATACATATGATCATCATGTACATGCATATGCATTAGATCTAGGACATACATATTAGTTAAAAATAAAGTGAGAACACAAAGATATAATTCCATATTAAACATGGGTGTCTCAAATAACTAAACATGTATATCACTAATCTAAGTCATATGGCATAATAATAATCAATAAAACATGACATGTTATAAATCGATGAACATGAAAAACATGTAAATATAAACGGGAGTTAGAGATCGATACCAAAACCGATGAAGGCACCTCTCTAGTTCTCCAAACCAAGGTGGTCCTCCCACCAACTTTCCTTGAAAGTGATGCATCCAAATAGTTTCCATGAAGCTCGGAACGCATCCACTCCAAGGTACCGATACTCTCAAGTCATGCGAGAGCCCACACTTACATCAAATACAATAGGGGTGGTCTTTGGTACCCATATCCTTTTGGGTCCATGGGGGTTAGTCCCTTTCCTAACCCAAATAAAATTATTTGCTAAATTTTCATCATGTATTCTATCATAGCAAAATCTAGCAAGGTGGCCCTTACGTCCACAATGTGTACAAGTGTACACATGAGCATACATCGTGTTATGGTTGTGTCCATGAGAAGCATGTGTATGCCGTGTATGGTGTGCATGCATAGATGGAATTTGTTTCTTTCGAAACATGGATTCTAAACGTGTATGGGTCATAGCACAATGGCTCAAAGTGGAGCCAAACAATCAACATTCTTCTTTAGCATAGATATATCTTTTTCAATTAAAGAAGAAGTGTGGCATGCAATGGGTGAAGCTATCCTAGCATGGCAAACATGTGAATCAATATTGTTTTTCAAATAATATTTTTCTTAGAAACCAAATCTAATTCTTTTGAAATAGAAATTATTTTGTTTTTCAAAGAATCATTTTCTTTTAAAACAAAGTCAACTTTTGAAGACAATTTTTCATTTTTCTTCAAAATTATTTCACAATCATTTTTAAATTTTAAAACTTCATTTTCTTTCAAAACAAGGTCTAGTTGAGATTTCAATGAATCCCTCTCATTAGAAACCACTTCCTTCTCTTGCAAAACCAAGTCAAGTCTAGAAAGCAAATTTTATTTTCATTGTTAAGTCCTAGACTTTTCTTTTTCAACAATTATATTTTTCAATCAATTTTTCACAAACTATAGAAAGTTCTTCATTTAAGGCATTAGCATCAACATGATCATCACATGAAGAACTAGCATCATTACAATCTAATTGAGATTCTGAAGATACCTCAAGGGAGTCATTCCCTTGGACCATTAAGCATTGTGACTCGGATTCTCCACTAGATTCATCCTCCGGTTGGATTTGCAATTGAAGTTTGGAGGTGGAGGTGGTCAACTTGTTCCACACTACAAAGCGGAATCAAGATTAGAAACAAGCATAAGATATTCTTTAGAAAGCATGCTTCTAATAGCCTCTAGGGCAAGTGCATTGGCTCCTATATGATTGCGGTCACCAAGATAACATTTCTTGGTAGCGGCAAGGAAAACATGCAATCCTAGGGTTTTCAAGTACATGGACATCCTAAATTTTCATATGTCAATGTTGGACACATTGAATATTGGAGGTGACAAGCAATCCATGAGTGTGTGCAAATAAATATCCGTGCAAATGCAAATGTAGATTAGCAAATCAAGATCTCACTCCTAGGTGGTTAAACCAAATATCAAGAGCGGAGGCTCTGATACCAATTGAAATCACCTAGAGGGGGGTGAATAGGTGATATGGCTAATGTAGAAACTAAATGCGGAAGCTAAAACAAATTTGCAACTACACTTAGTACAACCAACGAGTGTAACCGAATTCCCCGTGAAGGGCTCTGGACTAGCTCCTCTAGATTCCTCTGAATAAGAGTTGAGGTGCTATATGAAGCTCTCATGGTTAAGTACAAGTGAGGCACACAAACACAAGCCAAGCATATAGAGATGACATAAGCAATATAAGTGATGCAAGGCACAACACAAGCAAATATGATATGAATGATATGAATGATGCAATGCACAACACAAATAAAAGAGAGAGAGAGAGAGTAGAGAGTCAATGGATCAAACGCAAAGACAAAGATGTGTTTCGAGGTTCGAGCCCCTAGCTCTACGTCCCCGCCTTCACCGAGAAGGATTTCTAATCTACTAATCTGTCCACCGAGGACTCCCACCGGGAGTACCGAACTCCTCTCTCAACCAATACAACCTCCACCGAGGCGAACAATCACCACCTCACACAAGAAGGGTAGGCCCATAGCCAAACAATCATAAATCACCTCTACCGAAGAGGGATACAACCACAATCTCCAACTCCACCTCACACTAGAGGGAGCAAATAACAACCTCAACCTCTACCAAAGAGGGAGCAACCAACAAATGGTTTTTTACAACAAGTGGTATATCTCAACCACAAACAATATTTTTTTCCACAAAACAAAGATCCTAATAGAATAGGATAGAAGATAAGCTCAAGTGTGAAAAACAAAGTGTTTTGATCAAAGAAATTCTCTTGAGAAAACACCAAAATAGATATAGAAGTTTAGATCAAAATCTAATTCCCAAAACCCTAATTTCTTTGAAATAAACAAAATACTTTTAAAACAAAGAAGATGAATCTTTTGGCACTAAAAACTCTTTTGAAAACTTGTTTTAAGCACTAGAGAAACTCTGGAATTTTTGCTCTTGAAATCTTAGTTAAAATCCCCAAGAAATGGGGCTTAAATAGCCCACCAACAAAAACTAGCCGTTGGCTGAATTCTCAGCCAAAATCGGCTGACGGTCGATCGGCCAGTCGACCGCCAACGGTCGAAAAATTGACCGTTGGGAACTGAGGTCGACCGACATTTTCCAGAGAGCAAAGCTCTCTGGCCGGTCGACCGCCCGGTCGACCGGCCCAGTTCCCTGGCCAAACGTGAACAGACCTGTGCACGTCGGTCGACCAACCGGTCGACCGACTCTGGGTCCGGTCGACCGGCCCGGTCGACCGCCAGAGCCTGGCAGCCAGGTTTCTAGGTCAGAAAAACTAGTTAAAAATATTTCTAAAATTACCATAAATCTTCTAAAAATCCACAAAAATAGATTTTATCATTTTACATGGATATACAAACTTGTGATAAATATTTCAAAACAAAAATCAAACATTTTGAACCATTTATGTGTCTTGCAAATATTATCAAAAACCAAAAACTGTATTTCACCAAACTTGGATTTTTCAATAGGAAATCTGATTTTTCCTAAAACTCATAGAAATACAAAAACATGATATTTGAACATTATTAGGCATGATGCATATGGATAGAAATCCAATATACATGAAACATATATATATATCATAGTTTTTTCTTTAAATCCAAAAATATGTTTTGTTAAAAATACCAAAACATAAAACGTGTGTGTGTATAGTGCACTTGAGCATATCAACAATCTAATCTTTACACATGGATCTAAAACACACTAAACTAGGATACCTAAGTCTTCTTAACGTCTTCATCTTTTAGTCGACCCGATCCAAAACTCCGTGATCCACGAGCTAGGCTATGTATGATCTTGATGCTCGGGCTCTGGAATCACCATGTGAAAGCTTCCAAACTCCTCTTGTTGAAGCAATCACCAACTAATATCTTGCTAAATGATCTGAAACTAAAATCACAAGATAATTAGTAAACATAACTACATGAGTTAATCATCATCAAAACTAGAGTGGAAGGCCTCTGGGCCAACAAAACCGACATCAAGAAATGTTGAAGAGAATTTAGCAAACCAATTGTGAGATGTTTACTTGAGACCATGGAGACATTTATTGAGACAACATACATGATACTCTCCTTGTTTGAAAAATCTGAGTAGATTTTCATGTAGACTTTCTCATCTAAATCACCATGGAGGAAGGCATTATTTACATCCAGTTGATACAAGGGCCAATTGCGTACTGCAGTAACAACAAGAAGGCAATGAACTGTGACAAGCTTGACCACCAGAGTAAAAGTTTCATGGTAGTCAAGACCTTCAATCTAAGTGAAACCTTTTGCTACAAGTCCTGCTTGTAACGCTCAATGGTACCATTAGACCTGTATTTGATTTATAAACCCACTTGCAATGATTGGGTTTCTTGGCAAGAGGTAGAGAGGTAAGTATCCATGTGTATTCTCAAATGCCTTGATTTCATCTGCCATATCATTTTTCCAATTTGGATCTTTAACAACCAAGGTAAAACATTTAAGTTCAGAGTGAGAAAAATTGATGTAAGAAAAGCGTAATGAGAGGTACAGAAATTTTCATAAGAAATATAATGAGAGAGGGTGTATTTAATACCTATATATTTCAAACATGACGAAGAAGTTGGTGACTGGAGGGTATTGCAACAGTAGTCCTTTAGATGAATATGAGAATGTGTCACGAGTGGAATATCATAATTGAGGCTAATTGAGCAATGTTGTGATGCTTGACTAGAGGGTAGAGGGTTACATGGATTATTTTTAGAAACATGCAATGATGAGTTATTGGCACTATCTGTAGTTCTATCTAATGTATGTTGATCTAATAATTATTTCAAATAAGATCCCACACATGTAATGCCTCTTTATCAAGATCAAAAGGAAAGAGAGTTTAGGCATACTTGATTCTGTCACGAAGAGGATGCTAAAGGTTGCACGATCTTGAGAACGCGGAGTTGATATAGGGGATTCTTCTCTCCAATTAGTAAGTTTTCTTTTTGATCCCTAGAGGATATGAAATGCCTCCAAGGAAAGATTAGATTATAGTGGTAAGAGAGTATTCTACCCATGATATATATAACATCAAGGAATCCTAGTTCAACTCATCATAAATTTAGGTTCTTGATTAATAACACGAGTTTCACACATGTATATGAGTCCCACACCTTAACTTAAATGTACTTATGGATAAGTGCAGTTGAAATATGTCTAAACACAATTCATTAGGCTTGATCAATCTTTATTGGGCCAAACAAAATAATTTAAATAGGTGGGTGCAAATATTAAATTGACTTGATTTGGCTCAAATCTAATTACTTAAAAACAAAATAAGTTTAACAATCTCCCACTTGAGCCAAGCAAGTCATACTGAATAGATATTATGCATAACTTTATGATGTTAAATTTTTTGCCAACAAACTAATTTCTCATATCAGTCTGGTCTCACCGAACATGGCAGTTGTTACCTTCTCATAATTAAGGTATGACCTTTCATATTACAAGTTTCAGAACATTACAAGATTTAGAATACATAACGACATAGATCAAATGTGAACGTGTGAAAATGTCCTCTGATCAAATAAGGCACACTTCTAACGGGTTTCCACTTTTCGAGTCCAACGAGTCTATCTTTATGATTCCAACGAGTCTAATTGCTAATAAACTCAAAATTCATAAAAGAAACTTAAAGAAACAATAATTATTCAATTATCAGAATCACAAAATACATTTATATACAGTGCACTAAGAAATAGTGTTTGTTACATAAACAAAATTATCCACTAAATCAGAATATCACCAGGATTAGCCATCTCTATATAAGCAGCATGCTCCAAGAACACTTTAGATGGCAGCCCTTTAGTGAGTGGATGTGCAATGTTAAGAATAGTACTAACATTGTCAACAAACACAATATTATTCTGAACTATATCTTTAACGATAAGAAACTTGATGTCGATGTGCCTGACTTTTCTAACTCTTGTCACTTTTGCAGTAGATCTCTACAGCTTTATTATCATAGTATAGCTGTAATTGTCTTTCGACTAAATTCACCAACTGACACCTGAAAACAAAAATTTTGAGTCATATAGCCTGGTTTGAAGGTTCATAACAAGCAACAAACTCAGCATGCATCATAGACGAAGCAATAAGTGTCTGCTTGATACTTTTTAAGAAAATTGCTCTTCCTACCATCATGAAGACATAACCTAAAATGAATTTTCTACTGTTGATATATCTAGCAAAAGCTGAATCTGTGTATGCAATCATCTGCAACTGATCAGATCTTCTATAGGTAATTACATAGTCATTTATCCTCTGTAAATATCATATTACTTTCTTGGTAGCCTTCAGTGATCAATCCAGGATTGCACTGGTACCTGTCAAGTTTCCCAACGGCCTGTGCTATGTCTGGACGGGTATAAATTTGAGCATACATCAGACTTCCAACTGCTGATGCATATAGAATATCTCTGATTTTCTCTTTCTGTAGATCATTTTTTGGGACAATGGAGTAGTCTCAACTTATCTCCCTTAGGACATGTGTATCACCTGGAGAGCAATTTTTCATGCCATATTTATCAACAGCTTATCGATATAGGCTTTTTTAGCAAACCTAATATTTTACGTGTCCTGTCACGTTGAATCTGGATTCCTATCACAAAGGAAGTGTCTGTAAGATCTTTCATCTCAAATTCTTTGAGAGAAACTCTTGGTCTTAAGTTGAAGATCTTTATCGTTACTTACTATAAAATGTCATCTACCAACAACATAAGAAATATAAGTTTACTTCCTTTAAAGTTATGATAAATGCATTGATCAACTATATTTTTCTTGAAATCAAAGTCAGACATCACTTAATCAAATTTCAAATACCATTGACGGAATGCTTGCTTTAGAGTATAAATAGATTTCTTTAATTTGAAAAGTAGATGTTGTGAACTTTTGACTTCAAAACTATCTGGTTGCACCATATAGATTCTTCCTCAATATTACCATTAAAGAAGACAGTCTTGACATCCACTTGATGTAACTCAAGGTCGAAGAGAGCAATTAGTGCCATGATAATTCTAAAATAATCCTTCATGAAAACTAAAGAGAAAGTCTCTTTATAGTAAATGCTCTCTCTTTGAGTGATTCCTTTTATGACAAGACGTGCCTTATATCTTTTAACATTGCCTTTCGAATCCCGCTTGGTTTTGAACACCCATTTACAACCAATCGGTTTTCTTTTTTAGGCAACTCAACTAGATCCCAAACATGATCGTCATTCATGATCTTTAACTCATCCTTCATGACATTTGACCAGTTAGAGGAGTGAATACTAAGTTTGTCCTTATTCAAAGATGTGGGGCCATCCTCTAGCCTTATGTCAAACTCATGCTCTTGAAGATAAACTATATAGCTATCATTTGCAATGGCTGACATCCTCCTAGTTGAACTCCCAGGCACCTGTGATAGAGATTTTTAGGCTCTACCTCATCAGCAGGATGTACATCAGGATAAACTGTATTTGCACCTTGTATGGGCATAACTTTTTTTTTCATGCTAAAGTGGAACAATTCATCATTTGGAATAGTTGTCATGGGTTTAACAATCTGTTCTTCCTCAAACATTAATTCTTATGTAATTGACTTCTATTATTCTGAATATCCTCAATAAATTTAGCATTATCCCTCTCTATTATATTCTCAGTGGAGGGACAGTAAAACCTAAAATGTCTAAACCTCCTAGAA
>JAVJIF010018091.1:0-66766 GCA_038442645.1 Agave tequilana | reverse complement strand
GAGATGAACCTGTTCAGAGAGAATCCCAATCAAAATATGATGTGAAACCGCTTAGGACATGTTCCTGACTTGGGTGTCAAAGTGTTTTAACTAGCATGAGTCATTTGAAAATAAGAAACAGCATGTTAAATCCTAAACAGATATTATTGCAATATTTGGATGTATTCATATTTTTAGCTTAGATATAAAAAGACATATGTGTAAGGAGTGACACAATATAATAGTATAATGATGCACTTTCTAATGTCCTATTATAATGTTAGAGTTCTAGCTTTCATCTATTTTAATTTTCCTTGCCCATCATTGTGTAAAATATAAAATTTCTAACAGTGACTTTACCATATTGAATGCAGGATGGAAGTCAACTGTCTCGGAAGGCACCTAGTAGCTCAAGAAATTATGAGACTTGGAATGCAGGTGCAGCAGTATACCTTCTTGAACTCCTAGTTGATGAGATGCAGTGGTAAGAGATGTATTCTGGATATTGAAATGGCAAGAGATTGATAATTAAAACCTTTAGGAAGATCTTGATGCCCATGCTCATCCAATGTATCCAACAAACAAGATCTCCCGCAATATAAACAAGAGAGAAGCAACATCCAGATTAATTCTTCTCAATGATATAATGAGGATGAATAATTAGGAAAGTGAGATTTATGCTTCATGGTTATTTTCTTCTGCCTTTAAGAAGAATAGCACCAGCAAACGCCGGTCCATTAGAGAGAGGGAGGGATGAAAAGGGAAGAAGGGAGTTATGTGCAGGGGTGGCTATGTGGGCTAGCTAGGAGGAATGGGCAGTAGACAAATATTCAGAAATAGTTAAACTATACCTCATTTGTTGTCTATTTTGCTTATTGCAAACTATAGCTTAGTATGTGGTAACTTTAGTTGCCACTTACTACTGTACTTTGATGAATTTGACCTTCTTGCACAATCATGTCAAAACTACCGTTTCGAAAGCAAAAAGAGTATTTATATCCTTCTGCTCTCTTAAAACACTATTATGAAAAAGAAGCCTATATTAACAAGCATAACCATAATATCAGAAAAAACCAGAGGTTACAACTATTTAAGGTCTCAAAAGCATGAAACCACAACATATGCATCTGATTATAGACAGGTCCTATCCATTAGAGTCTATCATAACAAGATATTAAGATAGCGGTACAATAAGAATTTGTAAGCCCACTATTGATAAAATATCCATATTTATTCAGTCAAAAACAAGATATAATATTCATCTAAATGCCAGGAATATATGAGTTTGCTTGTCAACTTCAGTGTTAAAAAAATATCGGCACATCCAATATTCAATATTATATTACTAGAGGAATGCCTCGCAGAAGTGATAATCCAGATGGTTGCACAGGGTATGCCATTGACAACAATCACATTTAGGAAAAGAAGGTTGTTATACCTCTGTGTACCTTCCAAACCTAGCTCCTTTATCTTTTCTGAAAGAGGTGTAACTGGCTCAGTCACAACATAAATTGTGAGCTTGGAAGCGGGGCCATCAAAAACTTCAGCCTCCGTGCTGTGGAGAAAAGATAAGATGTTTGGATGCCTGACCTGAAAAAGAAATTGGATAAAGCTTCTGAGCTTGCACACTCTTTTCAGTGCGGACAGAAACAAGCACCAACTATGCACAAGACTGAAATGAAGTATACAAAACCAAGGAGCAAGAATTTTTTTAAACTACAAATATTAAAGTCAAAAGATGAAAGAAATGTTAAAGATCACTGCAACAAAGTTTAGAAACTTAAACTACTCAAACATCAAAGAAGTCCCTACCAGATGCTCAAGCGGTTCTAACTGAGCTTTAATTTGGCTTCTTACACATCTTGCCATCCCCGTGGCAAGTTTGAATATCTCCCTTTATTTCTTTCCCCCATATTTTCCACCTTATGAACTACCATTGTCTACTACCAAACATTTGTACTCTCAACCAGCAAAACTTAGGTTAGGTAGGCCTATACAGCGGCCATTATGAAAGGTTGAGAACTTAATACTAAGTTATGAACCCTACAAAAGGTTCACATTAACTAGAGAGTAGAAAGTCATTTATCAACACATTCTCCAGAATGAAAAGACATGCAACTCCTTCATATCAGCAAGCTACAAATGAGACAACCAGGATATGAAGGAATTCAAGGAACTAGTGAAGGGAAGCCATGATGTTTTCAAGAAGTAACCCAATACATACAATTGGAGAGTAACCAAATGAAGCCAAAGCATCATAGAAAACAGTGTCAAGTTTGAGATGGTGGTTTAGAACCAAATGCTATAACAAAAGAAGTGTGAACTACTTCAATTTTCTTCATTAGTTAACAATACTAAAACAATTACCGAGTTGGAGCTTATCAGGTTATAAATGTGAGAAAAAGTTCCAAAAGAAAGCATGTTCAGCTGGCAAAGGATGCTCTAGTGGTTATTGTCGAGGTTTGAAGCACACGCACACAGAGACAAAAAAAGAACTCAGCGGGGGGGGGGGGGGGGGGGGGGCGCGTTATTTTTATGAAAAATGCCCTTCTACCCTCTCTTATTATTGGCCTTCCTCTTTCCCTCCTTGTTTTTATGGTGATTTTACTCCTCACGGATCTTATAAGACCCTCAAAAGGAGACGGGGTGGTTGTGGCAAGAGAACTGAGACAAGCAACCCTTACTACAGATTGGCCAATACTTCTTCACGACCCAACAAGAGATTGAACGAATAATCCCAATGGAAAACTAATCGGAATACCATCCTTACCACATAGGGAGAGAATAAGAAGACAACACACAGGTTAGATTGATAGGATTGGATGACTTATGGATCTATAAGAAGAGATAAAATGAGAATTGAAGTGACAATTTAACCATTGAATGATTTAAACTATGAATAGAGACGAAAGAAGTGCTTAAAGCAGACCCAACAGAGAGATAGAGAGAAGCCTTAAATGCAAGTATAACCGTAGACACATGATATCTGGTGATGGAATTTCATTGGAGAAAATTAGACCCAATGTGCCATGATACTTTTATAGGAAGGCATATTCTCTGAGTTAATTTCCAAAAGCCTGTCGTACAATCCTATGCAGTCAGGCCCTCCAGCCCCCAGTAGTTCCATCTTGTTCAAAGGAATCAGGTACTCCCATGATGGAATAATGAGCTGCACAAACCTCTCCTCCCTTAAAAAAAAAATGCCCCCAAGTTATTATCTCTCCCTTAAATTAAATAAAAACCATAGAATTGTAGTAGCCTGCTCTTTTTTGGTTTCCTAAGTTGAATACTTGTATATCAGTCTGTTAAGCGTCTTTGCCGATGCCAATTCGTTCTTCTCCTCTCTCTCTTTTATTCTACATATTGAAGCTTGGTCTCATCAATCTGGAAGAGATCTCCTAGTTAACTCTACAAAACTAAAAAGACAATAAAATAAATGAACCCAGCATTATACTTTTCTTTTTGTACATTAATTTGCTGGTTTCTGTTCTTTTTTTGGGTGAAAATTATTGCTATCAACTTGGATTAAACAAGATACTTGACCTAGTGGATAGCAAGCTTGATTATTGTTTAACTTTTCATTGTGTTGCACCTATTATGAACTCACCTGCTCTTTAAGGAAGCACTCAGAATTAACTAGAGTGCATCTTAGAATTAGAATAAGTTTGTAGCGTCACCAATGCAGTAATAATTCTTGCCTCTATAATCTAAAAGCTTGCAACATAATCCATTGTATGATAACGATCAACCGGTTCAGCTACCTCTAAGGAGCATTAATAATAGTCATTGTCACTCCTAGGGTATACCATGAATAAAATATGAACATGAATTGATATACCCATCTCAGAATTGCTACCAGCATCGGCTAAAGGTGTATGTAATCATTATCGGCAATATCAGGAAGATTGGCCACTTTGTTGTGGTCATAATGAGAAGATCTATTTTGTCGCAGTCATAAAGGTTCCTTCTTTCAAAAAAAAACTACAAAGTAATAAAAAATTAATGAAATTCGGTAAGATAATAGCAGAGTTATGACAAGGTTTTTCCCCCTCTTGAAAGACAATAACTCCTCAACAATTTTGTAATGATTAATTGAGTTTTGATCATATTTGACAATATATTGTAGCTGGTGCGATAGCAATCTATATAAATAGTGAAAAACACAATCCAACTTACATGAATAAATGGATAAGTTAAAAGATTATTGTTACAAATTAGGCACTGTTGAATTTTGAGGGTATAAATGAACAGGAAATTTATATCACAAATCAGGCATTTGATATGTTTCTTATTTAATTTTAATATCCTCATTAGTTACATCTGATGTAATACAAGATCGCAATCACCTTCAATTCAAAGAAATGAGAAAAAACTAGGTTTTGAAAAGAACAATGAAAGAGAAATTAGGGTTTATAGGAAAGAACCGGATAAATTGGGCTTCGCACCCTTTACACCACAGGTTTCACACCTCAATCTCAAGAACTCAAAAGGGCTCAAGAAATTTAATTGGGAAAAGTTTATTTATTCATTGTCTGCTGAATAAAAGAAGTCTGATACCTATTTATAGGCTTTACAAAAATTAGGTTCCCGATATAACCAAGGTACTAAATAAATCCACAATAAAGAAAATAACTACACTCAAATAGATTAAGACATAAAAACATAACTAGCACTGATGTGATGTCCCCATTATTTCCACCGGGTGGGAGAAACTCGACCCTGTCAAGTGAGAACTCCCCTCATGAAGCATCTCAATCGGGCCAAGGTGGTGGCCGTAACAGCAGCACTGATACATTACATCGTGATCATGGTGGTGGAGGTGGAACTGGCCTCCGTGACGGGTTAACTGTGAAAGCTGACAGCTAGATCAAAGCATAGAGAGTAGAGTGAGGCGCATCATCCCTAGTAAAGACGAAGTTGATACCAGGATCCCATGGGCTATTCGACTCGTAAGCAATGGAAACTCTTCTCTTCAGGCTCTTATCAAAATCTGTACACTAAGCGTGCAACTTCCTCACAACCTCAGGGTGACTCGGAACCATCACCCTACTATCAACTGCAAATTCCTGCAAAATACTATATGAGTATGTAACAAATTTGTAAGTGTCATTGTAAATTGCTATCATCCTAGTGATATTATCAATATATGCAACAGACAAATGCAATGCAGCATGCACTCTAGGCATAACTCCTAACGATGGGAGAATGAGATATATAGGATGCCTAAGAGGACACACATCCAACAATGGGGGTACATTGGATTCAGACACAAGCTCCAAACAACCAGAAAACGAAGAAGTACTAGAAACCATCTGCTGGATCTTGGTAAGAAACTTGTTGACTCACTAAAAAGTAAATCAATAGGAGCAACCATAAAACTATATTCAGCATAAGGGAATTCGAATGGCTTAATAGGCACTGTCGGTGTATTAGGCTCAACTATCTCATTCACATCATCACTAACACTATCAGAAAACATATGAATTTCATCAATAATCGGTGTCGGAACCAATTGCTATGTCTTCAGTTATACTAGCAGTATTAGAAGGAACGTGGACATTCTCAACAACCTTCGAATCGTCAACATCATCAGTGGGCACAGTTTTAACATGTTGACTCTCCGAGGGGCACTGATAATCATAATGTCCATACCCCCTCACACTTAGAACACCAACCTTGGCATTGACTAGCGTTTTGAAAGTCAAGTCTAACTTTAATGTAACATCAAAGGCTCTTCAACAGTGTCTAAATCATAAAGGCCAGTAATCATAGCACGTCTTATTTTAGGCCTTAAACCCCAAACAAACCTAGTTATAGTTTCAAAATGGTGCTCTCTCATGTCACTACGATGAGTTGTCTTTAAATATGGTTATGTAATTCTGAACGGACATATGACCATGACGGAGATTGTGTAGCTAGTCAAAAAGATGGTTCTTATAATGTTGACTAGTCATGATGGCTCAAATGCAAAAATCAAGCAAACAAGCAGATGCAGTGGAAAATCCTAGACTCAAATAAACTAAACGCATGCATTAAATAAAAATATCCTAGAGTTCAAATTCTAAATGCAAAGAGAATGCACTCTTAAAATGATGAAAAGTAACATATACTAATGCACCTAGATAGAAACAAATAGCATTTCAACTAACAAATTATCACAATCCAAATAGAAGTTGCATGTAATTTAGCAGTTAATAATCCTGCTTAGATTAGGTTTTCACCTGAGAGGTGAGTCGTTCACGCGCGCACGCAAAAATCCTCTAAAATTTCTTAGAGAAATACGCCTACCGAAGAGCTGAAATCACCAACAAGATTTCTGGATAGCGATAATAAGAAGTGGAAGATGGCTGCCTCAAGAATGGCGCAAATCCGGCGTGAATTGGACCAGAAAGAAGCTCTGAACTGCTGTGCACTATCTGCTGAGCTGAATCTGATAGACGACTGAAGCTCAAACCTGGATGTGAAGGTTGTAAATGTATAGTGTTGCTCTCCACGAATCTGCTACTTCAAAAACGGCCCGATTTGGGCTTAAAACGAGCTCAAAACGGACGAGTTTGGGGTTTGGGGGGAGATGACAGTAATTGGGCGGTACTGTTCACGTGAATAGTAATCGGGGAGATTATTGTCCGTAAATAGTAATCTCTCCCTAATTGTTCATGTGAGCAATAATCGGAACAGTGAATATTTTTTTTTGGATTTCTTTCAAAGTAAATCTAGGGATCTGGATATAGGGTTTGGGGAAGGGAACAAATTCGAAGGGGATTGGGACCAAAGCTCTGATATCAAATTGATATAATACAGGATCGCAATCACCTTCAATTAAAGAAATGAGAAAAAATTAGGATTTTGAAAAGAATAATGAAAAGAGAAATTAAGGTTTATAGGAAAGAACCGGAAAAATTTGGGCTTCGCACCCCTTACGCGGGCTTCACACCCCTTACACCACGGGCTTTACACCCCAATCTCAAGAACTCAAAAGGGCTCAAGAAATTTAACTGGAAAAATTATTTATTCATTGTCTACTGAATAGAAGAAGTCTGATGCCTATATATAGGCTTTACAAAAGTTCGGTTCCTGGATATTACCGATGTGGTATTAAAAAATACACAATAAGAAAACAACTACACTTAAATAGACTAAGGTATAAAAAATATCTAGCACTAGTGTGATGTCCCCATCAATGTCTCCTCCTTTAGTTGATTTTGTGTTTGGGTACTGAACCACATTGAAAAATGATCCTGCTTCCCTCTTCATACAACACTTTAAAAGAACCAAGTACTACTATAGCCATTTCCTTTAAGTGTAGTCATTGCTTCAACTCTCTTACCAACACCGAGCAAATAAGTACGAATAAACTGGCAGTCTGGCACAGGCTGTTGAGTGTGTCGATAAAGGTTTGATTTTAGTAAATCTACTCTTTTTCTTCAAAGCAAATCTCTCTGTGGAAATGAGTTGAATGGCTTGACAGCGTCGGCACTTGGGTTGATTTATAGCTTAAAAGCTTCATCTTCCAGTGAGCATGTCTTGAAAGACAGATACTAAAGGGCACTAAAAGGGTATTTGAATGATGAACGATTAGACATGCATGAGTTGTTAGATGGTGAGGATTGTCTTCGGGCTCGAAGCATGGGACGTGAAGAATGAGCTGTAGTTTTTTTTTCTTCTTAGAATTTTAGGGGAAAACACAAAACAAGGCAAACTTTTTCGGTATCGGTTGATACTGATTTTGGGTATCGGGCAGATACCATATCTTGTAGGCTAAATCTTCATATGATAATAGCGATACGTATCAGAATCCGGCGATATTTCAGAGCTCAGATTTACCGCTCTAGAAAAACAGGATGCTATAAGAGCAATGAAAAAGAACAATTTAAAAAATTCGAAGCCCCTTATAAGTCCTTAAATCTCTAGCTTGAAGCAGTGTATATTTATCCTCAAATTTAGAGCCAAAGAGAAAGTGTGCTCTCTACTAGTATCTTATCCAAGAGAAATCAAACCTTATCCTAATTTTTGGCTCGGATACAAGAATCCTTATCTTCCATTCAGATCTATTATATCCTCAGTTATATTAACAACTATCATATATTTTTTAATTGCCTCCATCCCTATTTGTTTAGGCCAACCTCTAATTCTTGTTGCTCCACTAGCTACAATCCCATCACTTCTCTTAACCAGCGCACTTATTGGTCTCCATTGCACACACCCAAACTGTCTCTATCGACTCTCCTTCACTTTATTGATTTATCCTCAATGAGTAACCTCTATCTTCTTATGGGTGTATTCATTACTCATCTTATCTTACCGTTTTGCCTCTCATCAATCTCAGCATTCTCACTTCTAGTACGCTTATTTCTTGGGCATGTTGTTTCTTAATTTCCAACATTTTGTCCCATAAAGCATTGAGTTCTGAAGGCTTCATGGGCACTCTACAATCACATAGAAATTTTTTAGGCAATCATACAATAAAATCAAGAATCGAGCTTACCGCCTGGTCATCTAACTAATATATCAACCTCTTTCAAATCCCTGGTTTTTTAGAACACGCAACTTTTAAAAGTTTGTCCAAAGAATCATTGTGAGCTTAGATTGTTAACAAGAGATCCATGTTCTATGATTAAACCTGAAGATAAGAAAATTGTCAAAAAGGAGCAAGAGAAAACCTGAAGGTACAGAGAAAAGGTATGAACATCTTCCTAAAGTATCCTAGTTTCAGTTACAAAAAGGTTTTGTGCGCATATTGGTTTATATGGTATAAAAATGGGAGGAAATAGAGGGGTCAAAAGGCATTCCAAATTGGTTGGAGCTTGAACTCAAGTTTCCACTGTAATAACAAATAAAACAAATGTCAAAGATTGGCAAATACAGCGTAGCAAGAAAAATTGACTTCTATGCGGTTATGATGACTGCTAAATTTTCATTGATCTATACTTTATATTTGCACAAATTTTGGCTCTTAGATCTTTGAATCTTCCATGGAATAGTTTATATATCTCAGTCCTTAAAAGAAAACAGATCCTAGCTTGTTCATTTTTATGTGAATTATTATTTAAACATTAATATTTGTTATAAGAAATTGAAGGAATATCATATAACAATATATACAAGGCATATCAGAAAAGTGTTTGAGAAATGAAAAAATGTACTCAAGCCTCAACAAGTCAGAAATACATGAAGTTTAAAGCGTGTTTGAGAAATGAAAAAAAATATAAATTTCTGACATATCCATACCAAAATTGACTTCTATACATTTGCAACAACTGTTAAATTTTCACTTGTTCTGTACTTGGTGTGCAAAAAATTTTGGCTTTTATCTTTCCATAGAATAGCTTACCTTATGTCACTACTTAAAAGAAACAGATCCTAGCTTCTCATATTTTTATGTTAACTATTATTTTCATTAAAGATAGTCTTTGGTGTAAACTTAAAAATATCACATGACAATATATCTAACTCATATCAGACAAGTACTCGAGAAATGGCAAAAATGGATTCAAGCTTCAACGTGTGAGAAATATATCAAGTATAAGATAAGGTAAAAAAAAATGAGAACATGTTTGGGGAAACAATAGCCCTGGAGTGTCTAAAATATACCATGGCAGTCTTATGTCAAACACAGGGAGTATTTCCCTGATAGAAGTGTCCACGCTACATAGATTTCAAATTCTTGAGGCTAGGCAGACAGCAGGACCGGCAGGCTACCTTACTTCATTATCATCTTAAGCTCTGTTCCTTCAAAATAGAATCAGCTATGGAGCATGATTCAAAATCGAGAAAAAACTATAAAGCCATTGACCAGGTTTTCATGACTGGCTGTAACCTGACATCAGCCCTCCATGCATTGGTGCCAAATTCCCGGCCAAGACAACTCTGAGCCCCCCACCCCCCCCCCACCCCCCCCCCCCCCCCCCCCCCCGCCAAAAAAAAAAAAATTCACCCACCCACCAAAAAAAAAGATTCTTGTAGCTTCTACTATAAACTTACAGACATGAGATAACTGCTCCGACCCAAAGGCTATTGTTATAAGACTTTTATGAAGCACAATTACCCGCCGCATGAAAACTTAAACTTTTCATCTGATCCCATCAAAATCCTTTGCTGCATAACAAAGTTTCACACTCTTATTCTGAAGTATATTCAATGTTCAGAGACATCCATACAGAGAAACAGACAAATGTTCTTAAGAAGAAGAATATGTTTTACAATGGAAATGGCAGTAGAAAACCTAGGAGAGCATATGATCATTTGTCGCTCAGAAAATAAATGAGAAATGTACAAGGAATGATATAGTACGGCACATCAGAAGAAATAAAACTAATCTGCTGATTGTAGAGCATACCTTATAAAAATATAATCATAATACAGATAACTGCTCCGACCCAACAACTACTGTTAGTAAGACTCTATGAAGCAAAATACTCACAACATGAAACTTAAAACTTTTCATCTATTCCCATCAATATGTGGTTGCTGCATAACTAGGTTTCACACTCTTGCTCTGAAGTATATTCAATGTTCAGAGACATCTATACAGAGAAACAGACAAATGTTATTAAGAAGAAGAAAAAGAAGAATATGTTCTTACAATGGAAATGGCAGTAAAAAACCTAGGAGAGCACATGATCACTTGGTTATTCAGAAAATAAAAGAGAGGTGTATCACGAAAGATATAGTACAGCACAACAGAAAAAATAAAACTAATCTGCTGATATAGAGCATACTTTATAAATATAATCATAATACACAACAGGGTGGCCAAATTTAATCTCTATGGTTTTTTTAACAACTGCCGGAAGCCAGAGATGAGTAATTGGAGAACAATATAAATTAGAAGGAACAATAGCACAAAGGCATACGTAACATTTTAGAAAGGGAAAAAGTTACATGATGTAACAATCTTTTATTGCCAACATAGAGTAAAGGTAAGAATAGATGCTCTAAAGCAACAATCTCAGTGACTTACCGTCCGCAAGCGTTTAACACCATTGCGACCAGCAGCCAAATGTCCATCTTGAGTGTTGCTTGCTGAAAGAGAAAATATGGAAACCGGTGATCCATCATCCTGGAAAAACAGACAGCAAGCACTGAGATCTCATGTAATAAAAAGAGAGAATGCATTAAGCAAAATCATGCATTTCTTCAAACCAAGAACACACTATTTTTTTTAAGAGCATGCAAGAAATTAGAATGTGCATAAATTGTCAGCAAGGTTAGAAAAATATGTCAGCATGTGGTGTCAAAAAATGAATGAGCATGGAGTGTGGTCTACAGAAAGGCATCCAGTCTAACAGAGTTAGTTGTAGTGTCTAAAATGCAAAGATCCCAAAAAAAACATTCAGAACTTACTATAAATGTACAGTTAGAAATTTAATTAAAGGAGATTGTACAAATAACATAAGTGAAGCATTAAAAAAGCTGCGTAGAAAGCATTTGAAAGCCATTTACATGGAAGGGAAATGGACCACAATGGTTCAAGAATCTTGTTCAAATGCTCCTTCCTAGGTAGATCAAAAGGATAGAGGTTATATCCAATCAAGAGATGGTTTTCAAAAGATTACTTACCCTATTGCAGGTCATTACCGATCAGGTGTTCCATACAGAGAGAAGAGAGGAGGGGGAGGAGACCAACAGAGGCCACTGCAGATCTCTTGCGGATTGGTTAATCCTATGATCTCCCGGTCATTCAACTTCCACACGTTAACTCTTAGTTTCCTTCAGGTAGTGGACTTTGGTTTGGAATTCATATAAAAAGGGCGAACAGCAAAGTCTAGAAACACTTGAAGCACTTGCTCTTGACTTCCTTACTTCCCACCTACATAGCACAGGAAATTGTATTGTGAAGCCATGTCATGTCGGACACGTGTCATGTGTAATTTTTAAAATTGTCGCCTTTTGACATGTAGTATGCCTGTCGGTATGACCATGCTGTGCAACAGTTTCCCACAACTAATTGACTCTAGTAACACCATTAGTACTAATAAGTAACAAAGCTTGAAGCCCAAAACTCCTAAACAGACCCACAGTTCTCATTGAAATATCTCCCACGTACCATCATAGCTCAGGTAATAGGAAGCAGGTTCCAGTTTTCAACTCCTTTATTCCAGAATGCATGAAATCTACTAAAACTCATGGTGAATGGTAATTCTATCCAAAGATGAATCAAGCATAGACATAACAAGCGTATCACCTATGTTAGATCCATAGATCTTACATCACAACGATGAAACATGACAACAATAAAATACATGAATGGTTTTGAGGAAAATACAAAGTCATTTTTACCCAAGAATACTATAACATTCATCCTTCATCCATGATCCGATATGATAGTCAGAACAGTAATATATATAATGATTAAAAGGGCTTTTATTTCTTTTGACATATTAAGTGGAGCAATTTGGTAAAATCAATCAGGCAGCAGAATTTTTAAACATGTGATTGGTCTCAAACAATTTAGTAATTTTCCGTAGGGGTGTGCCTCGGTCGGTTCGGTCCGGTTTTCATCAAAAAAATCAGGACTGAACCGCACCGCATAAATTTTCAAACCGAACCGAACCGAAATTTCGGTTTGGTTACGGTTTCGTAGTTTGGTTCTGAGAGGGGGGGGAGGGGGGGAGAGAGAGTAGCGGCGAGCTTAAGGGCATGTAATTTTTTGGATGAAGGAGAGAGCGGGTAATTTTTTTAGTGAAGAAGAGAGTGCACGTGGGGAAGAGGGGTGTGCCGAATTTCAAACCATTGACCAATGCTCTCTTTTTGGGTAATTTTTTGAGTTGAAGAGAGTTCGGTTCGGTGTACCGAATTCCAAAATTTGAGAAACCAAACCGAACCGAACTCCTCTTCAAACCGCACCAAAACGATCAGTTCGGTTTTGCAGTTTGTCCAAACCATCGCTCACCCCTAATTCTCTGAGATCTGGATCAATTAGTTGTATTTAATATAATATTCCAGTTTTAGAAATACCAATGAACAACCAAAGTACATCATGGGAAAGAATTGCTCAATTTGGTTTGGAATTATTCTCTCAAAAAAAATTGGTTTGGAATTGTTTCATGATCTTTTTATGCTACTGACCAGCATTAGGATTAAAGTCTTGTGCCCTCTTAAAGTTGTTATAATATTTAGCAAGCAATTCTTAAAAAGGACACTTTAATAGGCAAACAGAGATGAATTGTTAAGTTCTCAGGTACAGCCACTGTTTGTACTTGAAACATTAAAGATTTAAAGATGATGGCCGCATGTCTCATTGATTTTAGCTCCTTTAACTAGGATTGGAAGAATAATGGGGTTGTACTGTACCTTATGTAGCATGCTACCTCCAAACAATAATTATAAGGAAGATACTAGCAACCAACAGGTATAGGAGAATTAAGGATGACGTAGAACTGAAGTGCTCCATCAAGTTATGAAGTGAAGCCTTCTAACTGAATCATCTCAAGGGAAGTCCATAATCTTGTCTTCCTTTAGTTTCCATTCTTCAAAAAACGCAGAGTCATCAATTCAAATAGCGAACCCTGTGGGCACTCGCACCAGGTCCACGAGTCATCTTGTAAGAGGTTCCCAAAGGAGCAAAACCAAAAACTCTAACCAGCAAAATCCTCTATAGAAGCTCTAGAAGATGTATCATGTATGCTTACTACTACTTTGTTGTCCGTCCAGAACATAGTCACAATATTCGCAGGTTTTCTGAAAATTCGTGAATATTCGCATGCTGGTAACAAGACAAATTATATGCTGTATTATTCAGTTGACCAAAGTTTTACGGAATAATACATTATTCATGATTTCATCATAAATTAGCAATTGTCTGTGAATTACTTTATATTACTTTCTTTCACAAATTTCAAAGATGAGCAACCCACAGATTGAACGTGAGTCTTTTCCCTCAGGAAAACATGCTAACCAACTTTACACATCATTTTATGTTTTTAAATAGTGTTTTCTTAAAAATATGGGGGGAAGATATAGTTCTACCTCCATATTAGCGCCGATCTATTCCCGAATAACTCCAAATTTTCGGAACGTTCACGGATTCCAAACTTTTAAACCTTCGTGGCCTGAATGTCAAACTTCTGACTATGGTACAAAATGGAAAGGAGTAACTGTGGATAAATGCTTGTCTATGAATTGTGGGATAGAAGGGAAGGGGCTATTCTGTTTTTTTAGTAGAACTAATTTGAGAAGACCTTACTCAATAGGGGTTAAGTTGTTAAGGAATCATGCAGCTAGATGTTTCAGATTCGTTGTGGTCACATGTCTTCAATGTAGCCTACCGTGAGTGGCATGATTCAAAGTCTCGTTCTCGGCCGCCGACTCGGCCGGCACCGAGACGGATCGGTGTCGGCGACTCGGATCGGACTCGGACGATACGCGCAAAACGCTACATAGAACGCCAAAAAAATTATGAAAAAATCATGACAAATCGTAAAAAATGTAGACATCAAAATTCATGTATCACATATTCAAAACATATCACCTAGCACTCAAAACATAACGTGAAAGCATAAATACAAGCGTCGTCAGTAGAAAGATATCAAAATATATGCATAAATGAAACTAAATTAAGTTTATTAAATTAAATAACCTAAATTAAGTTTAACTAACTAAACTAATTTAAATTAAATTAAACTCAATTAAATGAAACTAAATTAAATAAACTAAACTAGTTTATACTAGATTAAGCTAAACTAACTTAATTACCTAACTTCAATAAAATTATTAAATTACCTAACTTAATTATAATTACAAAATTTTATTAAATTAAATTAACCTAAATTAAGTTTAACTAAACTAAACTAATTTAAATTACATTAAACTCAAATAAATTAAACTGAGGGGGGAGAGAGGGACTGAGGGGAGAGAGAAACAGAGGGAGAGAGAGGGACTGAGGGGGGAGAGAAACATAGGGAGAGAGAGGGACTGAGGGGAGAGAGAAACAGGGGGAGAGAGGAACAGAGAGACGGAGACAAAGAAGGAGAGAGAGGGAGACACAGAGGGGGAGAGAAAGAGAGAGAGACAGAGAGGGAGAGAGAGGGACAGAGAGAGGGGGGAGAGAGAGACGGAGAGGGAGGGGGAGAGGGACAGAGAGGGACAGAGAGGGACAGAGAGAGAGAGACACAGAGGGAGAGAGAGTGAGAGAGAGACGGAGACAGAGAGAGGGACAGAGGGAGAGAGAGACGGAGACAGAAAGGGAGAGAGGGGGACAAAGAGAGAGGGGGAGAGGAAGAGAGAGACGGAGACAGAGGGAGAGAGAGGGACAGAGGGAGAGGGAGAGACGGAGATAGAGAGGGAGAGAGGGACAGAGAGAGACACAGAGGAGAGAGAGAGAGGGGGAGAGAGAGAGGGAGACACAGAGAGAGGGAAAGGGAGAGAGAGAGACGGAGACAGTGAGGGAGAGAGAGGGGGAGAGGGAGAGACACAGAGGGAGAGAGGGAGAGAGATCGACGGAGACGGAGTGGAAGAGAGAGAGAGAGAGAGAGATAAGGAGACAGAGTGGGAGAGAGAGAGACGGAGAAATCGACGGAGAGAGGGGGAGAGAGGGGGAGGTACATGCGAGGGGGAGAGATCGATGGCGACGGTGACGGCGACGGGGGGTGGGTTTTTTTTTTCCTTTGCTGATGCAGAAATGCGAGAGGAGAGGGGGCAGCGTGAGAGAGAGAGAGAGAGATCTGATCTGATCTCTCTCCCCCTTCAAGTTAGGGGATTCACGGGTGCCGAGTCGACCCGGGTCGGACCCGACTCGGGTCGACTCGGCACCCGCCCATCGACTCGGGCGTCCGAGTCGCATCCGACTCGGCCGAGTCCTTGAACCCTAGTGAGTGGGGATTGAACCCTCCAAAAACAAAGAAGCAAGAGAAAAAAATAAATATATGTAGCAAAACTTATCATATTCTTTTTTATTTTGAAGAAATATAGATTGGATTCATGTGAACTGACACACCTTCACCCCTTGGGGCTTAAATTTTTTGCTATATTTTAGGTTAATAGGCATTAGCTTCGACAAAGCTGATTTTCACGGCTTGTTCTGGATGAATCCCCATCAAACCTAGTACGCGGAGATGTTTCAACCAAAACTTTGTTCCTTAATGTTGCCTAGCTCTAGACTTAGAAGTAATGAACAAGAAGATATCTTTTATATCATGTGTAATCTATAAACAAATTTTAATGCAAAAAAAAATCGCACGAGTTCCATAACAAATATTTCATGTTGCAAGCCCACACCATGTACATTATGCATATTTAGTACATCTTTATATAACAACGTCTCATTGTTTATTTTCTAATTGGGTTTTTTGGACATTGGTCCTAATCTAGTACCTAACTAAATATTAACCCTCGCCAAATTAATATTTGGATATAGGTCTCCTACAATGTGGAGCCTAGCCACCGTCAGACCGCCCCATTAACAGCCATCTTCAAGACCTGAAATATTCCATAATTCCCTAAAGGTCAATGGTTTTCATCTGTCATCTCCGCTTGAACCTCCGCTAAGTGACTAATTTCTATTCCGTTCTTCTGTTGAGTGACCCCAGAATGGCGGTCACTGTCATCTTCCTCCATATCCATGATCCCGGCTCCATTCCTGTTCTCCTAGAATCAGTATCTTTCATTTCTCTGTGTCCCTCTGATCACCTTTCATCCTCCACCACTTGCCCTCCTCCTTCCTTCACCATTAACCTTCTCTTTCCAGGCTTTTGCAACATTCGGAGGACTGGTATCCAATAACAATGCGTGAAGGCTAATGTCCAATTAAACTCCTTGTTTCGGGGCTATGTCACATATTTATTCCTTTCAACTGAAGCGCGTATTTGCCGAAACTCAAGCTAGCAATTATCCTAGAAAAATGTCCTCCCTAATGTAGCATGAACAGAAAAGCTCCACCTTATGTATCTCTTTTTTGTGTGTATAAACCTTAGAATTAGATGATTAAGTCTAGAAAAATAAGAACATATCAAAAAATTCCAAGACAAGCGCATCAAATTGAAAGAAAAAAACAGAGGCAGCACCAGATCAAATGAAGAAATACTAACGAATTCAATTGAGAACGACATTAAACATTGCCGGATCTTTCTTTAAAACGCATGGCATGAATCCATGAATATAGAGGGGGGCGAGGGGTTAGGAACCTTGTTGGTGCCGCGATGGTGGGTCCAGGAACCCCAAGCGGAGGAGTAGGGCTCGCCGATTATGTAAGGGAAGTCCTTGATGCCGGCCCCAGATCGGCCACCACTCCTTCAAAAATTTGAACATCTTCTCCTCTTTGATCGACGATCTTCAACGCTCAGCGAGAGAGGGAGAGAGAGTTGAGGAGAGTGGTCTGAGGAGAGAAGAAATGGTGGGGGGGAGAGATCCGAGAGGGGGAAGAGAAGTTCCTATTGGAGTTGGGCAACTCGACGAGTCGACGAGTTAACCTGGAGATTGGATCTGTAAATATCCATTTCCAAACTCCAAGGAGCGAGTCCAATAGTGACTACACTTTACAGACACCCCGACCCGACTCGACTCTAGAGGTCGTCGAAATTGAGATGGGCCAATTTTTCAAACGGGGGTACTTTTTTCAAAGATAACTTTCAAAAACAGACTTCTCTCAAAAATAATTTTAAGAATAAATTTTGACAGATTACGCCAGTGCTGACCCCTAATGTGACATTAGCGCTGGTCGGAGGCTTTTTTGGTTTGCTCGGGGTTGGCAAACCCGAACGAACCTACCTTTTTTTTTTTTACCTATTTTCGGTCTACAATAATTGTTAGCCCCAATCTATTTTTTTTTTTATTTTTTTTGAGTTTTGGGTCTAACCAGGGTTGTCAACCCCAGCCGAATCAAATATAATTTTTTTAAAAAATATAATGAGCCGCTTGCAAGTGAACGTGTAATTCTTTTTTAAAAAAATAATGTGTTTTGTCCTTGACTGAGGTTGGCAACCCCAGTCGAATCAAATATAATTTTTTTAAAAAAATAATGAGTCGCTTGCAAGTGAACGTGTAATTCTTTTTTAAAAAAATAATGTGTTTTGTCCTTGACCGAGGTTGGCAACTCAGGCCAAGCCATGCATGAGATCAAGCAAGTGAATGTTGTTCACTTGAAATTAGAGGGATGTTCGGCCGAAGTTGGCAACCTCGGCCGAGCCAGAAAATAAATAAATATGTGTGTGTGTATCTTTTGATCAAGGTTGGCACCCTGGTCGAACCAAATATGCCCTCCACCAGCGCCAACGTCACGCTCGCAGCCACTGCTGATGTGGCCTGCCAGAGATAAATTCTTGAAAATATTTTTTGCAGTCTATTTTTGAAATTATTTTTAAAGAATGGTTTTTTTTTTTGAAAAATTGCCGAATTAAAATTATTTTATTTTTTCAATAGGGATGACCGTGTACTTCTTTTTTCTATAGGAAGAAAAGTCCAATTAAGCTGGAAGAAGGGTACTGATCAAAACCAAAATCTTATTACTCTCGAAAAATCTCATTGTATGGTGTCAGTTAGCGTACTGCAGGATATCAAGAAATTGCAGGGATTTTCTTTGGGGTGACTCGGTGTCGAAACTGGTTATCCTACCTAAACTATTGTGAAAGTACAACATGGGTGGTGTGGGTATTTTATGTGCTTAACTAGGTTTGAATCTAGAAGTTTATTGGTACAAGGATGCTTAGGCCTAACTTGATGTTGGCTACTCTCGTGAGAGGTACAACAGGGTGAGTGGCCTCTCAAGCGCCAGAAAGTTGAGCACTGCCATGCGTTTGTCAAGGTTAGTGAACTCATTAATGATTTCAGAAGTTAGGAGAGACGTTGGTTCAATGCGTCCTCCTCCCTCCCTCCTCTCTCTCTCTCTCTCTCTCTCTCTGTGGCAACGGGTTCCGTCAGGATAGGCTCGGTGGGGCGACAACAGAGCTTGCAAGGTCTCAAGCAATGATCTCTACTCCTCTTCATCGCTGCCAAGTGACAACGGGCTATTTGCTTACAAGTCTGGGAGCTCAGAATCTCTCTTTGAGCCCAGAGTCTATTATGGAAGATTGCGCATGATACAATTCACGTTAATGCCAAGCTTGTCCAGCACAGGATGCCAATGAATCCGATCTGCAGGTTATGTTCTATGGAGGATGAGATTTGTGAACACCTTTTCTATCAGTAAACACCATCTCCTAGCAGATTCCAGGGCCAAGGACAGAGGCAGGATGAAGATTGGAGGGTACGACCCCGCAATATTTTGGAAATGTTATTAGTACTATACGCTTCGACCCCATCTCTTCTTTTACTTAAAAGGAATGTGGCATGCGCAAAAAGATGTTCAGGTGTGTGAGCCACACATATATTATAAGACAGTCAATACTGCGTTAACACGTGGATAAGATATCGAGTTTAAAGGGTACAAATCTTTAACTTTCTTTGACCTCTCTTCTCTTAATAAAAGGAATAAAGAAACACTATAGAATCTTTTCATTGGTTACACGTTCTAATTACTGCCTTGTGTAACCTGCACCATGCAGATCTCTATCTAGCAACCTGTGAAGCTCACTAGGGGCTTCTCCTTCATTGTAGCTCTACTCTGCTCCCTTTCTGCCCAGGTTCGGGAACCGATCCGCCGGAGTGTTAGCTTCTCTAAATACATGAGAAACTTGAAAAGCTACAAGGGTCAAGATCCACTCTTAAGATCAGCCAAAAGCCCAACATCCCACAACAATGGACATCTCACGTATTTCAACCATTTATCCACCGTTTTGGAATCGCTCTCCACCAAAATAACCTTTGCACGAAGCATATGGATGGCATATTTTATCCCCTCATAACTCCAATGAACCTCATTGCAGGAACAACGAGTCGATGCTTCATAAAGGACTTCCCGCCTTTAAAAATCCTGCCTCATTCACAGGCTAGAAATCCAACACCGTCACGCTGAGTTGCTTGATTAAAAGACCCATCAAAGTTAATTTTGATGCAATTGGGTTGTGGAAGGTTCCAAAGAAGAAGGTAGTTGGGGGGCTGCGCATGTGGCGCGACATGGACCGCCAGTTGACCAAGGTTACAGTTGTTTTCACATGATTTTACCAAAATTGACATATCTCCTCTGTTTTGTCCAATGCAGCAAAAATCAACTTCACTGGAGAAGAAGAACTCCCCTGAAACACAAACGTATTCCTAGATTTCGAAATGTCCCACGCTGTACACATCAAGGCAGATTGTACGAACGAGGTAGAGAGTCTTCTAACTTTCAATGAACAAGTCTGAAGCTAGTCAGAAGTGGCAAGTGCATTATGGAACATCATCCACACACTTATGGCAAATGGGCAATGCTATAGCATACGTTCTGCAGCTTTTACTGTTAGGTTTATGACTGAAATACATCATGAAGGTAGGCGAAACTTTGAATATCAAAGAAAGGATGTACACAAGAAGTTGTGCACAGTATTAATCTCCTTATACTTGGTATAGTCGATTAGTGATAAGAATTAGTCGACTTATATATTGATATAGCCGACTGATCTTGCAAACAGAGAGTAAGAGTCTCGAATTTTTTTACAGATTAGTCGACTTATGCTTATGTATAGTCGACTAATAGACATGATTAGTTGACTTATACATTAGTATAGTCGACTAATATCGGGTCTAGTTATTTTTTCTGAATCTGTCTTTAGTTTTGAGTTGGCTTCGAGTTTCCTTTCCTCTGAGATGATTGTTCGTATTGATGAAATTTGTATAGGACTAGAAGAGTCCTATGGTCTATAAATAAACCCTTGGGGTTGGCCTTTAATGTATTCAATGTAACACAATAAAAAAGGAGAGATTCGTGTGAGAAGCTTTTAACCATAAGGGTTCGTTGTTTTACGCGGCCATCAAAGGGCTTGTAATCTTTTTAGCGAAAGGTGTAAGTATTTCTTATTATACTCCTCAAAGTTTAATAAAGTTTCTTCCCTTCTCCTATAGACGTACACACTATATGTTTGATCGGTGAACCACGTTAAATTATGTATTGGTTTTCTATACTTCAGAATATCTTCCTTCTCTTGTTCTTCTTATTGCTCGTCGAACTTATGTTGCTTCCACTGCACCGCCCCAGCGATTGGTCATGGGGGCAGTACATTTTACAACAATTGGAGCAAGGTCAATGTGAAGATATATGCGATCAACTTCGATATTCAGAAGTTCGATAGTGCCATCAATTTCAGCAGGTGACAGATTAGGATAACACCATCTTGACCTAGAGCGGAAAAAAGTACTACTCAGGAGGGAGAAAAAGCCTCAAGTTATGAAAGAAGAAACTTGGAGTAGTTGAATGAGAAAGCCTTGACGATTATTCAGCTTTACTTGACAAATGAAGTGTTTGATGAGTTTTCTACGGAGAAAACAACATCCTCATTGTGGGAGAGACTTCAGGACCACTATCTTAAGAAGTTGTTGACTAATCGATTGATTCTAAAGTATTTTCCATTAAGTTGTAACATGGAAAAACTTATAAAATTGAAAGAAAATTACAAGTAATTGATTAACAGAATAAAAATTACTAGAGCTCTATTCTCTCAGAGTTTCTGGGGGAGTACGCCAGTGGAAGTCTGGTTAGCGCGCAACCACTTTGTTTCGTAGACGATACGAGTGGTTTGAGTCTTCGAGTCTTCTGCTTATGGTTTTCTTCTCGCCTGGTCCCAGAAACCCTTTGAGGGAAGAAGATATTTAGGGTATTAGCACCCTGAAAGAGAGAAGCAAGATTCTCTTAAAGAGTTGGAAAGTTAGGGATGGGAGAAGTCCAGTCTCTTCTTGAGAATCTCCCATCGGCAGCCGGCAGCCCTTAGCCTGCCCAACAATGGGCTATTTATAGGCATTATGTGGTGTAATAACCCCTCCTAAAAGTCAGTAGATTGATATGATCAATCTGATCTAGCTTCGCTTCTAGAGCCAGAATAGCTTTATGGTGAAGCTAATCGTAACCGCAACGAAGTTAGAGACCCCTGCGCATAGTCATTTAGCCAGCTGACTTAGGATTTGTTGCAACAATCCCTTGATTCTCTCCACTAATCAGGAGATTTGCCTTGATCCTCTCCAACTGATTGAGAAGTGATTGGATCAAGTCAAATAATAACCAAATATGTGATAAGGATCACATCAATCTCGTGCCGAGATTTAAATGGTAAAAAATGATCATATAAGCTCACGGCGGAGCTATCTCACAGCGGAGCTAAGGAAAGAACTTCATGCAAAGCACTCACAGCGGAGCTACTGAGCTTTCTACAAAGCTGACACTTAGCTCTTATCAGAGATATGCAAAGCTTGCAGTGAAGATTGAAAATGAGTTTTCAGCGGAGTTAGAAGATGACTCTCGACTGAGTTATAAAGAGCCTCAGGCAAAGCTAGCAAATATAGCTTGCAGCGAGGCTAGGTATTTAGCTTCATGGATTTTCTTCAGAGAACAACAATTGGCTATTATTTACTTTATTGGATCAGTGGAGTTTAAATCACTGTCTTGTCCATCAGGGATGGACAGGTTTTCAGTCTGTCTGCGACCTGTCTTTTGGAAGTGTCAACAAGTTAGACATCGTTCGGACCAGTTGAAGTATTGCCTGAGATTTTTATCTTTTCAGAGTGTCAACAAAACCCCCTTTAAAGTTTTCGTGAGTCTGCAATGGATTGATACAGATTCTAAAATACTTTGAATCTAAAGCCTGAGACACAAATTGCTTCGGTCAGAAAAAATCTATTGGTGCAACTGTGCACTGAACTAGGTAACCAGGGTGGTTTCAACTTGAGCCTTCAATGGAGCTGGAAGATGAGCTCTCAACGAAGCTGAAATAAACCTTCATGTGACAACAGAAGCAAGCCTGCAACGAGGCTAACAGAGATAGGCTCTAGGCGGAGCTACCAGATAAGCTCTCAGTGGATCTGAAGTGAACTTTCAGCGAAGTTTTATGATGAGCCCACAGCGGAACTGAAGTGAACCGTCAACGAAGTTCAATGATGAGCTCACAGCGGAGCTAGAGTGAACTTTCAGCGAAGTTCATTGGTGGGCTCACAACGGAGCAGGAGTGAGTCTTGATGCGAGAGTGAGTTTCACGTCTAAGCGAAATTAGTTAACTTCGCTGCTTTAGGTTATCAAACCTCCTACCGTCGTTTCAAATTTAATTTTGAATTGACAGAGTGCATACCTTTTGAGGAGGCGAAGCTAAGCATTTCGTTGTCTATAAAAAGCCCAAGAGCTACAGAAGAACTCATCTTCTTCTTCAAGGTTTGCTGAGCTACAAGGATTTGAGCTAACCCTCTTCGCTTGATATTTCTGATAACTTTTCACCCTCTCTAAAGGCACCAAAGCATCGCCCAGGAAAGTAGGTCGCTACCTCCACAGCGGTGGCGCCGCCACCTCCATCCGTCGAATGCCCGACCGGTAGGAGTTCGCCCTTTTGAGAGATTTTTCATCTCTTTATGCAGCCCTTTTGGCTTAATCCACGAAGGATTTTTGAGATTTCATCATACTTTGATGATCTCAGGGAGTTGATCTCCCTCAATTTTTATCTTTTCAATTTTTAGAGAATTTATTTCCTTGAATTTTAAAGATCAAAATCAGGAACCACATGGTTTCTTCTTTAAGCTTCGGAGCGAAGCGAGCCCTTAGGGGTTTTCTGCATCTTCTTTGGCTGACGCTTGGGCTTCAGAGCAGAGCTAGCTCCTTTGTATTCTTTCAAGGCGAATTGCTTTTTTGCGCTTCTGAGTGAAGCCAGCCCTTTGGTTTTTTTGCATTTTGTCAAGTGACAGAATGCAAAGGTGAGCTTCGCAGCAGAGCTGCATGGCCAACCTTCGACTTCCACGCGAAGTTACATTATGAGCCCACAGTGGGGCTAAAATAATGCTTTATGCGAACTCGTTCCAACTTTTTTAGAATTAAAGTCGACCCTCTTTTTGAGGTGTGAAAACCAGGCACGAGGTTGCCCATAAAAGCCTATCAGTTTAGTCCTTGAAGAGTCATTCTCTTATTCTTGGAGAGTTCTTTCTGAAGAGTTCTTAGAGAGAAGAGACTCTTCCTCCTCTCCTTTCATCTTCTTCCGGTGAACTGTGACTCCATGGCTCACAAGTAGCACCGGTGGTGCTTAGACAACGAGGTTGTCACCTCCACGGTGACGGAGGCTATGCCCTCATCCATTGATCGGTCCATGGTCAGTAGGTTTTCACCTTTAGAGATTTTCAATATCTTACTTCAAGCCAATTTTGGCTAACTCACCATTAACTTGATTGAGATCGACCCGAAAATTGTGATCTTAAGGAATCCAACTCCCTTGGCTTCGGCCTTATCCATTCTTAGGGACTTGGTTTTCCCTTTAATGTTGCTTGATGGTGTTGAAAATTGAGAAGCTTCCATGCAAACTTCCGGGCAAAGCTAGCTGCTAGGGCCTTTTGCATTCTGCTTCTTGGTAGAAGTGCGAAGCTGAGCTTCAAAGTGAAGCTTTAGTCGAGGACTTTTGATGCCTTTTAAGCTTCCAAGTGAAGCTAGCTCTCGAGGCTTTTAGCACTTTACCTTTGTGTAATGTGAAGCATAACCTCAGAGCATAGTTAGCTTCGCTCGAGGAGCGAGACTAAATTTGGACTAGCTTCGCTCGGGGAGCGAAGTTATGAATTAGCACTTTCCCTTTTGCCTGAGGCTAACATGTTTATTCTTCTTTATTTTGCAGTGCACTATGCTCCTGCTCCATTGAACAATCTCTTCGACTCGGTGCTAAGGGTGGACAGAAGTATGCATTTCCATTTTCAAGTCAATCAGTAGGAAAAGCATACTGGAGCAGAAGGCACTAATTCCAAGAGGAGACCAATATATATTTTGCAGCATCATTTCCACGACTATGTTCAGAGATAATGACAAGATCATGTTCAGAAAGCCAAATCTTGTATTTAGAATTATCACACCAGGCGTCGGCCGACAGTTACTTATACGGGATAACTCGCTTAATTGCAGACTTGTGCTAATTAGCTCAATGTATATGGCAAACTGCGTCATTGTTCTACCCAATATCTCGGCTGTGCTGGGTCTCTGCACATGACACTTGAATGCCACAAGAAAGTAGATGTCACCAGTAAGGTCTCGGATCCTCCCTTCACCAATTTTGTTCAAAGAAGTGACAGCGATGAAGAACTCATGCTCATTGGATGGCTTTCTAGTGGCAAAAATCTTCCATTAAGGGCCTGTTTGGTTAAGGGTGGAAGTGAGGAACTGAAGAAGTGAGGAAGTGATAATAGTTCCCTTTGGAACTTGGGAATGGTTAGTAAGTTTTCTGATTCTTGAATGTTGTTGGGAAGTGTGGTTTGGAAAATGTTATGTCTTTTCCGGTGTTTGGATGGTAATGTGAAAGTGAAAGTGGAAAAGTTGACTACAAAGTTGACCGCAAAATAATATTAAATTAAAAATTAATTAAGAAAAATAAAAATTAGACTGTAATTAGAATGCAAGTGAGATATACAAGAGCAAAAAATAACTGTTTTGTGTTACAACTTATTACAAATGAGATTTACATGACCACAAAATTAACTGTAACACTCTGGAAGTGAGGAAAACGTTGTGTAAAGGAGAAAAGAGATAAGGAAAAAAACTTTTTCCATTTTCCTTTTCCGGTGTTTGGATGAACAGCGAAAATGAGAAAAGACACTTCCCATTTCCTCACTTCCACCCAATTCTTGAATCCAAACAGCCCATAAGTGAAGGATTACGACCTTGTGTAGGGGGAGGCCTTCGTGTCCCGTTGGTCTGGTGGAATCCAAATATCCCATTGCATTTCGACCTTGAGAAACACCATTATTCAAAAAAGATAGGAAGTAGATCTACTGGTCTGAATGTAGAGCAACGAGTCGCACACTTTTTAAAGTAAAGACTAAATTGTATGAGAGTTAATCTTGATGGAACACCCTTGTATCTTCTTTATGCTTATCATTAATCAATAAATTTTGTCTTCTTGATCAATGACTTGTCTAGTGTCCTTTTGTTTTCTCTCTCTGTTTTTTCTTTCACGTTTTCCTTTTGAGAAAAACTTAATATGTAAATTCTTCGAAAAGAACTTAAAGAAAAGTGAATTTTCACCAAGTAAAATTTCCGAAGGAATTAAAATCAAAACTAAAACTAATATTGGATATGATAGAATTAGTCTAAGAGAAAGAATCCACTTGGGATAAAAGAAGGGCGGGTCTAATAGTCCGTCTGTTCAAATGTGACTGACTGGATGTGACAGATTAGAAGTTATTAGACCCAAAATTTTGTCGTTCAAAGGTGATAAACTAGACGTAACGACAAAGAAAGTGAGATTGGATACTCGTCAGTTCAGAGGGAATGAACTGGACATAATTGATCAAGAATTACCAAACTCAGAATATTTGTTGTTCAGAGGTGATAGATTGGACATGACAACAAAGAGAAGTCCACGAGGACTGAAGATGAAATTCGGACATTGATTGGTTCAGAGGTGATGGACCGGATATAACCGATTGGGAAGTATTTAATTTCAGAGTTTTACCATTCAGAGGTGAAAAATTGTACATAATAGCAAAACAATTAGATTTTTTTAGACCATCATGTCTTCTTGAAAAACAAGACAAAATCTTAACAATCTTCACCTTGACTTGTTTTTCAAGCCTTTAGCAAAACAACTTGAGATTTCGAATTAATACCTTAATCTTTCCTTAGTTGTACCCGTACCGTGAAGCCTTGAACTCTTGCCCCCTCTCCCTAGGGCCTTTGGCTGATTTACCAATATGGCTTGGGCCATCTCAGACCTTGTCCGAGTGCACCCTTTCTCTTTCCCGCAATACTTTGACACGTCCCATTGCAGTCTTCACTGAAGCTCCACCTCGCGATGAACTCCCTTCCAAGCTTATTCTTGAAACTCCACCTCGAACTGAGTTTTCTTCCTTCAGCTTGTATAACACTCCACACTTCTCTCCTTTTAGGATTACCCTGTCTCCTTGGCTGACCGTAACGACGCCTTGTTGCACTTGGATCCGGCATCCTTCTTCGTCAAGTACCCTTATGGATATTAGATTATATCGTGCCTCTGGGACATACCAGACCGCCTCCAGAGCACGCACTGTCCCAGCTCTTCCTATAACCTTGACTGTCCTAGTGTCGATGACCTCACAAACTAAGCCATCCACCATCTTGACAATCCCTCCTCTTTTGCAACTAAGGAGTTATTGAATAGCTCTTTCTGAGAACATACATGAACCGTACTATCTCAATCAAATATCCAACTTTTACCTTGAGAAGTTTTGTCTTCGTAAGAAGCCATTAATATTTCGTGTCCTCTACACGCTTAATATGTCTGCCTAGGCAGCTTGCCCCTTCTTCTTCAGCCATTCTTATCGATGCTTGCAATCATTCTTCTAATGACCTTCCCTGTGACCAAAGTGACACGCCTTTGATGAGCTTGAACTTTTTCTTCCTTCTCCTCTTCTTTTCCTTCCCGTGACCACCAAACCCGATCTTGTCTGCTCCTCTTAATTTGGCTTTTTTCTAATCTCATTAGATAAGAGAGTTGACATGACCTCCTCCAAGATGAGAGTTTCCTTACCGTAGAGCATGGTGGTAACGATATGATCGTATGACTCTAGAAGAGAACTGAGAAGTTTCAACACCTTGTATTCCTCATCGATCTTGACATCAACAGCTAGAAGCTCGCTAATGACCTTGTTGAAGAAGTTTAGATGTTCCAACACTGCTATCCCTTCCTTCATGCATAGCACATATAGTTGTTTCTTAATATACAACTTGTTGGAGAGGCTTTTATTCATATACAATATTTCTAATCTTGACCACAATCTCGTAAACGTTTCTACATCCATCACGTTGTACATAACCTCATCTGTGAGGTATAGTTGGATCGTGTTTGCCGCCTATAAATCCATCTCTCTCAATCCTCGTTTGACGTACCTACAGGTTTTGCTGACTTACCCTGTAAGGTCTTGTGAAGATCTTGTTGCACCAGCAATGCCTTCACCCTCTTTGTCATAAGCTGAAGTTTGCTTTGCCATTGAACTTCTCGACCTCGAACTTTGTCATAGAACTTCCTATCTTCGACATATTACTCTTTGTTAACTTTAGTTCTGATACTAATTGTTGCGAAATAGATATGCTCTGATACCAATTGTTGTGACTCTCATAATCGACGTTAGCGAAACTTGGCAATATGAACAGTACTTGCAAAAGGAAAGCTTGATGTAAAGCAAACTAGGAATACCAAGATAAAAGAGTAATAAAGAAAGAAAACAAGGATTTAACGTGGTTCGTCAAACTTGGCCTACGTTCACGTGGAGAAAACTTGAGAGAGCTTTATTAATAGACTTGGTACAAAGAGATCTAACATTTCTTTTGATGCAATAAGAATATTCACCTTCCACTTGAATCAAACCCTAAATTACAAGAGTATTACCTTCTCTCTATGCGCTTTCAACTTGCTTCTCTCTTTCTTGGCTTCCTCTGGTCTCCTTTACTTGAGATTCTCTATTGTAGAAACTCCTTGAGATTTCTTTGGTTGAGGCAATTGCAATGCTTGGTTATAACTTTTATTTATAAAATTTTACAATATAATGCTTATTTGGACTATGAGATGATCTTGACCTCTGGATGGTTGAAGAATCTTAATCAATCCTTTTAGAAATTGATCTTCTTGATCTAGAAGGATTCTAAACCTTTTAATCTTTAGAAACAAATCTTCATTGAATAGGAATTAAATCCTATTCATACTCCTCCTGAAAAGGAAACTCGCAATCGCCTGAAAAGGAAACTGCTTCATCTTAATTTGCTTCTTCTACTTCAAGTCATTGTCTTTTCCAACTCAATTGGATTTTCTTAGACCATCATCTCTTCTTGAAAAATAAGGCAAAATCCTAACACTTTCCATTTTTATACTCCTACCACAGTATGCGATGATGGGGATCGCACGAGCACTGGATGTTGTATACCTTATATGTATACTTCATAAGCTTGTGGTAATATTTGAGGTATTTCCTTGAGTCTTTGAAACAGGATTTTTTTTTTTTTTTTTTTTTTTTTTTTTTTTTTTTTTTTTTTTTTTGTGTGTGTGGGGGGGGGGGGGGGGGGGGGGGGGGGGGGGAGGGGGGGTGGGTTGGGGGGGGGGGATTGTGATGATGCCACACCCATTTTCATTTTGTGGATGTCCCTGACATATGAAAGGGTATATGAAGGTGTGTTCTACATTTCAGGGCGCAGAAATCGTTCCTACGAGATCATGCGTGACCAGCTGGTATAGATGATGAAAGGCGGGCTACTTCATCACAAGAAGTTTGTTTGTGCCTTCATAAGCTTATCTTTTATTCAATCATGAAGGAGTTCTTTCATTTCAGCTATTTCTGCTAACTGACATTTTTATCATCATTTAGCTATTACAATTATTTCTTTCCTATTGCTTGTCATGTATACGGAGCTAACTCTGGGATCAGTATCCATTTTAATGGATATTCGTTTCTAACTTTTTCAAACGTGTTATAGTTTGTCTTTATAGTTTTATGACCGAAAAAAATCTGTATTTATATCTATATCCGAATAAAAAGAAAATTTGATATGAATAGGATATAATAATTACATCCATTTGTATTCACTCCGCTTGCACACCTAACTGTAATACCTTAATGAGGATTGTTTCCTCAAGCTCCAAAATATTTATGGAAGGTGACATCTCCGCTCAAGGTCAAGATAACCACATGGCTTGCTGTCCAGAAAGGTTGTCTACTGGACTCTATCTTCATAGCCGACACATCCGACGCCTATCAATGTGTATATTATGTGGGAACTATCCAAAATTGTCTAATCACCTCTTCCTCTTCTGTGATTTCAACCAGAGAGTGTGGGCTCCTATTGTGAACTGGCTGGCACCTTCTTCCTGGCATACATCTCTCTGACACTTGTGGGAGGACTGACTTCTTGCATCATTCTTGATGTGTCTCGAAAGAATTGGAACATCTATGTCCAAGCTGTAGCTTGGTCACCTGACATGCACGCAACTCCAGAATTTTTAACCAGAAAAGTATTTCTGCAGACGCTGTCCCTCCAGCGAGTTCTGTTCTATCCTGACTTTTGGAGTAAAACTCTTAGCTTAGCATTGTACTTTTTTTTTTTTAATCTTTTTATCTTTTTTGGATGTCCTTTTGTAACTTCCTTTCTTCTTCCTTCCTCGCTCGGTGAGGGATTGTTTTTTCCTCTCCTGGTGTAACTTTCATCTCCTCTTTAATTATAATTTGAACTGGGCCTTCGTTGGCCCCGTTTCCACCTCAGAAAACAATTCGTGGAGGAATTTGCGAGTCCAGAGTGGGGAGTTTGAAGGGAAAACCTCCACCCAGGGATTTTGAACCATCAGCATTCCAAAAAAAATGCTCAACTTAACCAGACAATATATCAAACAAAACAGGGGCACAAAATCTTAGTTGAGGCACCAAGTCATCTGCCTTCTCAGATGTAAACAGTTTGCAGACTGCACGATTGCAATGTCATTGAGCTCCTTGACCACCGAAGAATAGATGATACAGTTTCTCAGTTTAATATAAACATTTAATACACAAGAATAAACAAATATTCCATTAACCAAGAACGCAGTTTTAAGCATACACACGTCATATACATTTGCGAACGCAGTATTTATCTAGGGTATAAAGATTATGCTTTTAATTGAAAAATAGATGTGCAGTTTTCAAAAGATCAACAAGGATTTCATGCAAATTCCAAAGGGAGAAGAATACAATGATCAGCCCGTGACAGAATTTACCTGATTCGCACTCGTGCGAAGCAAAATGGAAAAGGAACTCTGCAAGTAAAATTTAAGTAATCTTAGGTAATTCAGAGTTTTAAGGAGGATCCAAATGAATCTCACGCAAACAAAACTCGCTTTTTATTTGGGGTGTCTTTTCAGATGATATTGTGCAGGCCAGCCTTTTCGGAGGAAAAGATGAGATTTTACCGCCAAATAATAGTATGAAAAACTGTAAGATGTGGTTTTTCGACGCCTGCTGCTTTTCTTCCTCAGCACGTCCAGGAGGTCGATCTCTTTATCAAAGGCTTCATCGCCTTGTCCTCTTCGAGGGAGATCATTCCAAGATGAGAGGGATCCTCCAGCATCATCTTAGCAACCAGGTAGCCTGCAATAGACCATGTCTGGTACTTCCTGGCCTGCTTGCCAATGAACCGGCCAAGCTTCCCATCGTAGTATTCCGGCCAGCTGTCCTTCAGAAGCCGGCTCTCGGCAAGCTCAATTGCTCGTCTAGCAATCTGTGGTCGGCCGGTCTTGATACAGGCTGCAGTGAGCAGCCACAGGAGCACTGCAGAAACAGATGAAACACAGATTGGAATACAAGAGTTTTTGGTTAGTAGAAAACACTACAATTTACCTAGTATTGACAATTCAAGTATTAGAAAGAAGATATTTTGAAGACAAGTAGAAGAAATAGTATTATTTCAGCTTAGCTTAAGATTAAACACGATACAGTGTAACTTGCTTCTTTAAAAAAAAAAAAAAAAATTAAAAAAATCATTTTTTGTAGAGAAAATATATATAAACAGATGAAGAGGCTGGTTTAACTAACATGAATCACTCTGGACAACATTTTCTTGAGTATTGAGACCGGCTGCTGCAAATTGTAGCTAAAGGCTTAGGTCAAATTCCCGCAGCACACACCACATAGTTACTGCAGTATACCATTGGGTTTCAAGGGGGCTTTGTACGGCAAAGGCATGAGCATGAGGTTGGGATTAGTCCTATATTGGGAAGAAATTAAGATAAATAGATGGTTAAATATATATGGACTCATGGCTCAAATAGGTCGGTCCTTTGCAAACAAGATAAGTTCCAACCCTAACCCAAATCATCTCCATTCGTGGCCTTTTGCACCTATGAAAGTCCATGTCACTGCACCAAAACTCCGAAGTTAAGTCAAAGGTTGAGGTATTTATATTTTAGCTCGCCCCTGTTGGTCGATTGCCCTCCTTTTTATGGGTAGAAATATGGTTTTTGCGATAGCAGCATTTTTATTTTATTTTTATTTTTTAAATCCGTTTTTAAATGCACGCCTAGTGAGATTTGAACCAGAGTTGCTCTCATGCCATATTGAAATCCTACCACTGCACCAAACTCCGAAGTTAAGATGAGGGATTGAGGTATTTATATTATAATAGCACTAAAACTCCGAAGTTCTGCCATTGTTCCCATGGGCCTTGGCTATGGATGCTTGTGTTGTTTCAAAATTTTGTTAGTATGGAGTTAGAATTTAGAACTCATGGTAGAGAGCACATGAGACTTGGCGCAATATGTGTTATGGTCTCCATGGTACACAAGAGGTTGCATTTGTATGCACTGCAATGTACCCTCAAGTTGCCAGGCCAGTTAGTTGACAGGCAATTAATGTTTGGATTGGTCACTCGTGTCCAGGATAGAGATGGCCAATGTTTCTCAATGACACCACACCACACTATATTAGAAAAAGGAAAATATTTCCAATATATTCAAGACAACATGTCTGAACTATTGGTAGGGGTGTTAACTGGGCCGGCCCGGCCCGACAACCCGCACAGGCATGACCCACAAGAGCACGGTTCCGGCCCGATCCACTGACATCCGGGCCAGACCCGACCCGAGTCCGTCCACGGACTAGACCTGGGTTCACTAAACCCAGCCCACGACCCACCCATGTCGGCTCGGCCAGGCACGACGCAGGGTCCGCGCCCAACAGCTCCTCCCCCTCCTCTCCACCGCCCGCTACCCACTCCTCTACCGCCCTCCGCCCCCGTCCACCTCTCCTCCCCGGTCGCCACCACCCTGGGCCTCTGCCAACTCCAGCTCCTCCCCGCCCTCGCCGCCATGAACCTCCGCCTCCAAAAATAAAATATCAAAAAAATTTGAATGCCCGAGTTCAAACCAAGGACTTCAAGTGTGTGAAACAAGCTTGATGACCAACTACACCACCCAACATTTGTGTAACTTATAGAGATAAAAACTTAATTAATGTGTATAATAATTTTTATTTTTTAATAAATATCCGGGCAGGGCCGGAGTGGGGCCGACACTGGGGTCGTGGGGCGAACCCAGGGCCTCCAAAGGGGACCCGGGGCCGGGCCGCCCGCATTTTCGCGGGCAGGGCGAGCACGGCTCTGCCTGGCCCTTGGCCCGCCGTGCCGAGGCCGGCCAGCCCACTTGACATCCCTAACTATTAGGGACATTTGTCCAACACTCTCCGGTACTTGGCTCAATTGGCATGTGAAACTCACAAGACACTACTTTTTATTGTTTTAGAAACTTGCAAATTAGAAATTAGTCACTATTAATAAGAAAGAAACTTTTAAACCACTGGTTAAATATATAAGAAAATTCTTGAAAATAAGAAAAATATTTAAGCAATCTACATACAAAATTCTTGAAAATAAGAAAAATATTTAAGCAACATACATACATACATACATACTATTTCATTGATTAATAATAATAATAATATATATATATATATATATATATATATATATATATATTTCATAAAAGTAGAACATCCATTGAGAATGTGTATTAAGATTATATTAACTAGTAGTTACATTCAATAAATATATTACTTTTCTCAAGCTACATGGATGATTCTTTCCTTAAAACACTTGTTTTTGCAATTTTATGAGAAACTCCAAAAGTAGCTTGAAGTGACTATGTAATTTTAATTTTGACATGTATGGAACGGATTATATCACACAAACAGATTATACACATGCACACGCGCGCGCGAACATATATATAGAGAGAGATATAGACTTGTGTCCTTCCAAAAGGATTGATCCCGGATCCTTCCCACTCAAATTTAACCCTCCGACATTCAAACACAAGATCCACTCCGTTGAAATTTTATAAACCAAAAATTAAGTTTTTTTAATACCTTTTGCTCATCCATTAAGTAGGAGAAAAACGGACGGCCTAAATAGTGAGTTGGTTAGTTTAACGGTATAAAACATTAGAAACCTAATAAAAAAATGGTTTGTAGGGGTTTTTATATATATAGAATTGTGTCCTTCCAAAGGATTTGAGCATGAGTCCTTCCAACTCAAATACAACTCTCCAACATTCGAATACAAGATCCACTCCGTTGAAGCTAATTTATATTATTTCAAGGATCTATAAACCAAAAATTAAGTGTTTTGAATACTTTTTGCCCATTCATCAAGCGGCGCAAAATGAGCGGCCGAAAGTAGTGAGTCGATTAAATCTATGTCTTTAGACATACAAATTCTCGATCCGGCCATTTGATTATGATCTAAACATTTAAAAAACCCTACAAACCAATTTTTGTTAGGTTTCAAATGTTCTACACCGTTAAACTAACCAACTCACTATTTAGACTATCGTTTTTTCTCTACTTGATGCATGAACAAATAGTATTTAAAACACTTGATTTTGATTTATAGATACTTGAAATAATATAGATCAACTTCAACGGAGTAGATCTTGTATTCGAATGTCAAATGTTGGTATTTGAGTGAGAAGAATCCGGCCTCAAATCCTTTTGAAAGGATACAAGTGTGTGTGTGTGTGCGCGCGCGCGCGCGCGCGTGTGTTTCCCCATGTATTTTCTGAACTGGCTTATCCATCTTATCCTACTTCATGAGTTTTCAACATCAGAAGCAAAGACATTAAAAATGAAACACAATCTACAATTAGCTTAATGGCTTTTAAAGTGCACTGACCTGGCCAGGATCCTCCATTGTGGTAACTCCATCTGGTATTTTGGGGTCACAGCCTGTCACAATCCGCCATTCATGGCTCTCAATGGCAGGATAACTTATCTTAAAGGCATTTCTCCAACCAGCTCTTCCCAGCGCGCTTCGATGAGATCCATTATAGCCATAGACTGCTCTGGTGTAGCTAGTGATGACAAAATGGCAACACAGTTACCTAGTGCGAACCATCGGAAGTCCATCCTGGCCGGACTGACATTTCCGATGAAGTAACCACCTCGACAGGGCATAAAATCAAAAACCCAATCCGGGATTGAATCAGGGATAACATTAAACTTGTTAACTGCTGTGTGAGAATACTCCTCTGTTTTATAGCGATAAATATCATTGAGCTGCTGGAAGTCAAGCCAGAAATAGCTTCTCATGTGATAACTTAAAGCATGCAACCGTTTAATTATTCGTTCCACAAACTCCTTTCCTTCAGAGTCATGTTTAAGCAATGACAAAGCACACCTCAAAGCCATAAAGAAAAGGGCTTGGATTTCAATAGGATAACCATAAATACCCTGAAATATGAGTGCACCATAAGAACATCATAATATATGAATAAAGCGACATTTCATACAACGAAAGCAACAGCAACCAAGCTGTTTCCCATCAAAACTTGCACATTTACGGAGTAGATATCAAAATCAACACAGATCCATGAATAATTACATAGAATAATGACTTGCAACAATACCCCGGAATAGTCTTTCTCATGAGAGTCTCATGTCAACTTCCAACTAGTACATTTCTTCCATTTTCTCCCTCCTTTTTGATATGATATACAATAAATCATGTATTTGTTTTGCTGCAGCTTCCTTTATTGGATATAAAAAAATCAATCTAGGTACAACTAAGGTCATTAGAAGGCCTAGATATATCATATTGCAAATCATCCGCTTAAGAGATTTCTCGGAGAATATAGATTGAGCAATGGTGAACTTCACTTTAAAGAGATACAGATACAGTGTTCAAACAAATAAGACGGAGCTAGCTGACAGTATTATTATGGAAAAAAAGGAACATAATATAGTTTATTTATATAGGAAACAAAGGGGGTAGGAAAAAAAGGTCAGCGAAATTGAAATGGGGCTCTTTTCACAGTGGAGATTCATTCACGTGAAAAGAGGCCCCATTAACAGTTGGTGTTCGTATAGGCGCGTTATGCGCTCAGCACGGGCTCCTTTATTTCTCTTTATAAGAGAGAGATCTTTACCCTACTACAGTAGGGTTAGTTTTCCTCATTATGGGAGCTACAACTTAAACCTACGGGCCTTTCTTAGAAAGGCCAGACATTGAGTGAGGTCATTGATACTCGGCAATTCAGTCAATGTCTGAATTAGGTCAATTAGATGAAATGTATTACCAAGCAATCTATAGTTTCTTCGGCACAACAATATCCATCAATATATTTTATTTTAGCTTACCATGATTTGCTTCTCCATTTCTGTTCATCGAATTATGCTACCAGTATATAAAATTATGGAGCCTGAAAGGGTAGTATATAATGACAAAATTTTGACTCAACTGATAGGAAATCAGCAAGGTCCAAATCTAGACACACGCACATAGATTGATTGTCAGTAGGCTTGAAACCAAATTTGACCCAAAAAAAGAAACCCCTAATGGAGTCTTGGGTCCAAAGTTCAAACTAATTTAACCGTGTCCAATCACCTCCCTGCTAGATATGGAACCAGTTGACATATAATTTCCTTTTAACTGAATTCACCTCCCCACACTCAACTAGACGCGAGACAGTCCAAAAAAACTCCACCTTAGCATGTATTTAGTCGAGCCCAATCAATCTCTTTCATATCCTAGCAAGTAGGATTGCAAGCGTGTAAATCTATTTGCTACACTGGTATTTGCATCCAACAATTCAGAATACTTTTAACTTGTAAGTCTCTTGAGCTATGTCTGGAGGATTCTCAGTGCATCTTCTAGTAGAGTCTAGACCAATTATTTCATATGCTCACCAAACCAGATGAAGGCCTTACAAGTCTTCAGCTCTGATACCACTTGGGCAAGGATCCAAATCAATATGTCCACTTAGATGAATGTGCGACTTCACATCCTATTTGACTCAAAAGGAGAAATTCTAAAAAAGACTTGACATAGACTGGCCAATAGACTTGAATCCTATTTGATTCAAAAGGAGAAATTCTTAAAGAGACTTTGACATGGACTGGCTAATAGACTTGAAATCTTATTTGATCCAAAAGGAGAAACTGCCAAAAGAGTCTACGATATAGACTTACCTTATCATATATTCAATCTCCTCCCAACATGAAATGAGACTAATTTTACAACTCATTTCCTTTTAACCAAACTCATCCCCTAACCAGGCTATTTTCCTACAGACGCCTAAATGGCATACAAATCTTCCAATATGGTCATGGAAACAAGATCTGTATGCAAATGTGAAGTAGGATCTGAGAATGTTAGGAAGAAGCAAAATAAAGGAAGAACGACTTGACAAGATACTGAGAGTAACATACAAGTATGTTTCACATTGTTTCTAAATTAAAGCTTGAAAAGGAATGTTGCACAATTGTGAGATAAGTGTGGCATCAGTAGTTGGTTCTTGCTGTTAATGCTGAAAAGTGAATGTCTCAAGAAAATTTTAACTAAAAGTTAGAATGATGAGTAGCAAGTAGGATTGCAAGCATGTAAATCTCTTTCATATCCGAGCAAGTAGGATTGCAAGCATGTAAATCTATTTGCTACACGGGTCTTTGCATCCAACAATCTGGAATACTAGGATATGAAAGAGATTGATTGGCCTTCATCTGGTATTGTCTAGACCAATTATTTCATAGGCTCTGATGAGGACATCACGCAGTTCTTTATCTTGTCATGCCTTAGCTTATTCAGGGGATTTAGTATTTTGTTTCAGCCTTATTTGAGTAGCTGTTTTAGCTTTATTGGTGTTCCTTTGTGAGCGTTTAGTACCACATCGGTTATTTCCCAGTACTCCTCTCTTGTAAAGCCTATATAAGGCCCCCTAGACTATTTTGTTGAAATTAATGAATAATTGAATGATTAAAATTTCCACAAAATATCTGGTAATTCTTGAGTCTCTTTTGCTCTCGAGTTTTGGGTGAGAAGCCCGCGTAAGGGGTGGAAACCCAAATTTTATCTTTTCCTCAATTTAAATTTTCGGTCTCGATTTGAAGGTGATTGCGATCCAGGTGGTTTTACATCATTTTGGTATCAGAGCACCGGTTTTCAATCCCTTCAAATTTTTTCCTTTTCTAAATTTTCTTTCAGTTTCCAAAACCCTAGATCTATATTCCAAAAACCCTAGATCTATATTCCAGACTCATTCAAAAAAAAAAAAACACTGTTTCAAAAAAAAAATACAGTGAAAAAAAAAATACACTGTTCAAAAATATATATACAGTGAAACAAAAAAAAAATCCTTCGAAAATTCGCAATCTCTACTGTTCATCTCCCACCGTGAGATCTCCGCCGCCTTCAACGATCCAGCCACGCCTTCAACCACCGCCTTCGACACCCATCGCTCCGCTGCAACACCACCACCGTCCACGTCCTCCGACGTCGACACCTTCCGCCATCAACATCGCCAACAACTCGTCCTTCGCCTCTTAACAGAGTCGGCGACAAGCTTCACAGATCTCCATCACCCACTCACGCAAGATCTCCGCCTCCGCAAGAACTCTGCCGCACCCCGAAGTCTTCCACCGCCGACGAAGCCGAAGCCTCCGCAACTACCTCTGCCATCGCCGAGGCCATCCACGACTCGCTCTCTTGTAAAGCCTATATAAGGCCCCCTAGACTATTTTGTTGAAATTAATGAATAATTGAATGATTAAAATTCCACAAAATATCTGATAATTCTTGAGTCTCTTTTGCTCTCGAGTTTTGGGTGAGAAGCCCGCGTAAGGGGTGGAAACCCAACTTTTATCTTTTCCTCAATTTAAATTTTCGGTCTCGATTTGAAGGTGATTGCGATCCAGGTGGTTTTACATCAGGCTCACCACACCAGACGAAGGCCTTACACGTCATCGGCTCTGATACCACTTGGGCAAGGATCCAAATCAAGATATCCACTGAGATGAATGAGCGACTTCACATCCTATTTGACTCAAAAGGAGAAATTCCAAAAAAGACTTTGACATAGACTGGCTAATAGACTTGAATCCTATTTGAGTCAAAAGGCGGAATTCTTAAAGGGACTTTGACATGGACTGGCTAATAGACTTGAAATCCAATTTGATCCAAAAGGAGAAACTGCTAGAAGAGTCTAGGATATAGACTTACGTAATCATATATTCAATATCCTCCCAACATGAAATGAGACTAATTTTACAGTTCATTTCCTTTTAACCAAACTCATCACCTAACCAGGCTATTTTCCTACATACGCCTAAATGGCATACAAATCTTCCAATATGGTCATGGAAACAAGATCTATATGCAAATGTGAAGTAGGATCTGAGAATGTTAGGAAGAAGCACAAAAAAGGGAAGAACGACTTGACAAGATACTGAGAGAAAATACTAGTATGTTTCACATTGTTTCTAAATTAAAGCTTGAAAAGGAATGTTGAACAATAGTGCGGTAAGTGTGGCATCAGTAGTTGGTACTTGCTGTTAATGCTGAAAAGTGAATGTCTCAATAAAATTTTAACTAAAAGTTAGAAGATCAACCTCATCCATGTTTCGCATCTATCCTTAAACCTGACTAAGTACTTAAGAGAATCAGAGTGTGCCAGAGATACACAACACGGAAGGTTCTACAATAAGAAAGCCTTTATTCCATGTCACTGGGTTAGTTAAGTGAATCTTGCTTCACATTTGCATAAAGATCTTGTTTCCATGACCACATTGGAAGATTTGTATGCCAACTAGGCATATGTAGGAAAGTAGCCTGGTTAGGTGATGAGTTGGTTAAAAGGAAATGAGCTGTTAAAGAGATTGAATATACAATTAATGTAAGTCTATTTCCCATGTCAATGTGAAGTAGGATCTGAGAATGTTAGGAAGAAGCACAAAAAAAGGAAGAACAAATTGACAAGATACTGAGAGAAACATATTAGTATGTTTCACATTGTTTCTAAATTAAAGCTTGAAAAGGAATGGTGAACAATAGTGAGATAAGTGTGGAATCACAGTTGGTACTTGGTGTTAGCGCTGAAAAGTGAAAACTGTCTCAAGAAAAGTTTAACTAAAAGTTAGAATATCAACCTCATCCATGTTTTGCATCTATCTTAAACGAGACTAAGACCTGAGAGAATCAAAGTGTGCAGAGATACACAACACGGAAGGTTCTACAATAAGAAAGTCTTTATCCCATGTCATTGGGTTAGTTAAGTGAATCATGCTACTCTATTTGTCTCCAAAAAGGGCCATCTATTCAATTACATTAACAATATGATGTGAAATGTGTTCGGTGATAGGAAATCAGTGATAAAACTACAAAATTACGCTTCATCAATAAGCTATGATCATCATGCAGGAAAGATTGACTAATAATGCTAGCAGATGGATTTTAACAAATGAAGCAAGGTATGCTAAGCAATTTCAATCCTAAACAAATTAAAGATATTATCTATATTATGCAGGTAAAGTTTCTATAATCAATATCAAGACTATTGAATTAAGGGTTGCAGATGCACACGATCTCATCAAAATATATGGACAACAATAAAGCAGATAAATTCTTAGAGATTGTATATCAAGACTCTTCAATAACTGATCATGTTTTGAAAAAAAAACTCTAACATTCTGAGGAACACGTTAGACCTCATTGTCCTGCTGTTATCTGCTGGGATGCATAGGTTGAAAATTTGTCTTGTTTTCAAGTTAGAGATGATGGCCAAAGAAGATCCATTTGAATTAGAGAAGAAATAAGAGTTGAAAAGAAGCAAATTCAGAAGAAAAAGGTGACAGTCAACAGGCATGTCGAGTGCACCCAATGGGCTGTCGCCTGTCAACAACACCTATCGACAACAAGATACAGAGAAGAACATGCAGCTCAGTCTGTCGACAAGCAGCATCCGCTGTCGACAGACTGGCAATCGACAGACATGAGAAGGTTGTCGACAGCCAGTAGTCAGAATCAGATTCAGGTTTCATTTTCATGGCGTGTTCAAGTTTATTTCCTGGTGGACTCCGAATAGAACTCAATTTCTATTCAATGAAAATTTTTGTTTCTAAAGTTTGAAAAGTCTAAAATTCTTCTAGATCAAGAAATCAACTCCTACAAGAATTGATCAAGTTCTTCAAGCATTTGATAGCCAAGATAATCTCATAGTTAGAATATGATTTGGATTGTAAAACTCTATAAATAAAGATCGTAACCTAGTATATTGTATCACAACAAGAAAAATAGGAAGCCAATAAAGAGATAGGAAGGTGACGGTGCAAAGAGAGAAGGTATATTCTTGTAATCTAAGTGTAGATTAAGAGGAAGATGAAAACTCTTATGGGATCAAGGGGAAGATTAGATCTCTTATACCAAGTTTATTAATAAAACTCTTTCAAGTTATTTTCTCGTGAACGTAGGCCAAGTTTGGGCCGAACCACGTTAAATCCTCTTATTATTGTTATTATTATTTGTCTTGATATTACTAGTTTGCTTTACAATAGTTCTTTTTTTGCAAGTATTATCATATCGTCACGGGTTCTGCTACGCACAATAGTTGGTATCAGAGTATCGATTGTACCAAGAGGTCTATCTATCACGACTCCAACTCTTCGAAAACGGCTCGAATCAGACTCTGAATGGCTGAGAAATGGCTCGAAAATCAAACCTGATGTTTAACGGGTCTGAATTGCTTAAGTGGAGAGGGTCAGTACTGTGGCAGGTCGGGTCGATTATGCTTGCGGGTTGGACTTGAGTTGTGAAGTCGGGTCTGCAGTTGAGGATCCGGGCTGGGTAATGTAGGCTTGCGGGTCGAGTCGAACTCAACCTGTTGAGTTGTTGCAGGCTTGCAGAGGACGACGTGACCGCGAGGATGGTGAAGTTGACGACGAGTTGTCGGTGAGGGTCAAGACAAGGGAGAGAGGGTGCAGGTGAGAGGCGGCAGAAGGGGAGAGGCGGTAGCAAGTACATGAGAGAGATGAGCATCGACGGCGGGGAGAGGAGGGAGGTGAGCAGCGCAATGGCAGCGGTGGGAGTAGGTGAGGGGAGACGTACTGGCAAGGGAAGAGGGAGAGGCGTGGGAGAGGGAGGTGGCGGTGGTGGTTGTCGGCTGGGTTGCAGGCGAGAGGATGAAGAGGAGGTTTGGCGGCGTGAGAGGAGGTTGGCGACGAGAAGGGTAGAGAGGCCGGCAGCAGCCACAGACGCGACGGCACGGGGGTGGGCGAAGTGGGAGGAGAGGAAAGAGGGAGTGACTTGTGGCAACAACATGCAAGGGGAAAAGGGGTTAGGGTTTTACTAGGGTTTTAAGGTAAAAGGAATGGGACTAGTTAGAGATTCACCCTCCTAAATTAGGGTTCTTTAGGGTTTCACATTCTTAAAGGAGGGAATTTAAAAGAGAATAACAATCACTCACAAAGTTTGTTTTTGTAAAATAGTTCATCATTCATCATTTTATTTATCAGCAAAAGAGCATTTAAATAGGCTTTACAAAACATAGAAAAGAGTTCTCAACTAATATGAAACAAAACTGCAAAAGAAAAAAAATCCCACAACCAATATGGGACTAAAAATTACTAAACAAAGAAAGTAAAATCATCCAAATAAAATAAAGATTACATTAATTCAAATCAATCAATCTAACCACATGGATGCGATGCGTCTCCTCTAATGATGATATACGCGTCAAGAGCACGACTGGATGTCCGCATCACAATCACTTTCTTCTATCCAGAGTCGGGCCAAGTATGTTTGGCCTACATCTTACCCAGTAGGACATTAAAATCTCAACCTTACAATAGCGCACTGCCAATCTCCATAACAAATGTCCTAACCATCCCAAATGATTTTCCCTCATCTTAGCCTCCTTTGAAGCTTTCCTTGTAGAGTCCCTCTTAAAAAAGAAGAAAGGACAAACAAAATTGTCAAATAACTTTGGACTAAGGACTCCAATATGAGGTGCATCCTTTTGGGCCCAAATATCCAGAATCAGCCGGTCATTGTATCAGAGTTCATGTTACCAGCATGAAGTGGCATCAAAATACAAGAAGGAATGCAATGCTATGTTATGGGGACCCTTGTCTACATGTAGTACTTACTATACTGGAGTTTCCAAACTATTTCACCTAGTAATCCAAGAACCAACATTATAGACACCAAAGGAAGCAGTTGATTCCATGTAATTTCACTAAATTTGTAAGATTTCATCCATCTCCACACTTACCCATTCTCCCCATCAATCTTGCCAATGAGTAAGCATAACACCATGGGCTGAAATTTGATCTCCAATCATCATCCTTGAGATATCCGGGCAATTTGGCCAGTTCTTTTTCATTTTCTATAGATTCTCTGATTTCAGTCTGGAGGCATCAGGTAACTTGTTTGGCTTACCATCACTCAATCTCTTCTCTATATCTTATATGTGATTAATCATTTCTCCTTTGTCATCAATTTATTTTGTTGCCCTTCTTAGAATGAGTTACGGGAAGCTAGATTCTTGTCACAATCTCAACAAACCCGGCTTGCCTCGTGGTCGTTGCCGCAACTGCTTGACTGAAGAGCTAGATCTTTTGGAGATCAACTTGTCACACTGTCAGTCTTGGGTTGTATTCTGCTCCGCACTTTGAAGTAAGCCTCTATAACCATCACCAACCATGTGATCAACTAATTGGAGCACTGAATACAGTTGCTTACATTGTAATGCCCCACTTCATGCTTGGGCTTAGCTGCCCAAGAATCTTTACTGTAGGCTCTGAACTTGTTCCTAGTGACAACAGCCCATTAATTTTGATGTATATTTGGGGATATGGCTCAAAATCCATACAACCAGAAAGGTAAGACCCTACTGGAATATTAATTATAACCAACCATCCATTCTCAAATCCCTTGTTGGGTTTATACTTTTTCATTTGCTTTCACCTTTTTATTTCCTTCTTGAAATTCTTGTAAGCCGGATTCGAGCCACAACCTCAGCATAATCCTCACAATTTATGATGGTTGCAGCCAGCTAAACTCGCACCCTGCTACAGTGTGTAATATAGTATGTGGCCCTGTGCCTCTCAGGTTTGCTAGTTAAGGAATACAATCCAATGCGCATAGACTAGAGAGTTAAAAGCTTTAATATCCTGACTTGTAGGTGCCACTTCACCCGGTGAACATATGAGCTAGCATGGAGATTATTGAGGTTGAGGCTTGAATCCGGCTTAAGAATCCATGTTAGAAATGTGTGAGAAAATGAAAAAGGCAAATGAGCGGGATATAGTCCCACATGGGAGAGAAGAAAGGATGGGTATATTTAAATAAGTCTGCATTCAAAACTCTCCAATAAGGATTTCTTCTTTTGAGTCGTTAATATTCCAAACCTTTTAGACAAATATCCATCTCTTTAAGTGTCTTCTTGTCATACAACATCATCTAAACATTCTTAATCCAACCACACATTTTATGGACATCTTTTTTCCTTTGTTCCGTATAGTTTGCATGGTCCTATAGCCATTTTGTATCAATCTTCCTTCAACTAGATGGGTATCATAAACCACTGTAAAAAGCAGTTATCCACTTGCACCATCCTACTTTATTTCTACAGTAACATCCTTTTGAATCTCAATGATTTATCCTCAGCAACAAAGGGTCTTCCTTCAATATATATAGGCCATCAGTTACTTCTGTTCCCTGATCTCGTCATGTAGTCTTTCTGAATTTATATTTAATATAGTTCTTTTGTGAAATTCTAAAAAATCTTTAAATACAAGAGCTTATCTCACACTTCTACCCGAGGGTTAATCCTATTATAATCAGCAAACCAGGTAAACTGTAAAACCTCACCTTGAATGTTTTCAAAGAGAAGCTAAGATGCACAACTTAAAAAGTAATTTCTCGAGCAAAGAGGAGTGAAAAGGTTCTTCAAGGTAAGCAAGTTGGTGCCTGAAACATCTCAATAAGCTATAGGAATGGAACAGAGCCCAAAGTTGTAATGTAGAAAGGTTTCAGGTGAAGCCACCAAATAACAAAAGAAACTCAATTTATCTTTCTACTCATGTCAAATTAGCTTCTTTTGGAAGAAAAAAAAAAAAAGAGGTCATAAGAACCCAAAAATAGATATTGACATTTTTTTTCTATGGGTTATCATTAATCTTAATCCTGAGATACTAATATTTAATGTTATCATTTGATAATACGAACTGCTAAATCAGGTGGGTTGACCAGAAACTTGTAACAGAAGAGTTGAAATGGTCTATAACATAGAAAAACAAACCATTTATAGTAACAATTTGTAGTACAAATAAAGAAAGCAGCAAATATTGGCCAGACGTACTACTAACATGCATAACATATAAGATGTAACAGCATTATAGTAACAAGAACAGTAATACCTCAGCATTTATAGGGATCAAGATTTAGAGATAGGAGATAACATATATGCAGAAGTTTCATCACAGTGACAAAAAAATGTTTACTCTCTGTGCCTGCATCTGCCACTAAAAAATTCAGAATAATTTCATCTAGTATCTCAGGTCTAGTTTAATAAAAGAAGAAGAATATTTTTTATAAACAAACATCCACTTAGAAACAACAAAAGAAAAATTGGATGTTTAACAGCTTAATCACGGAAGAACTCACGGAAAGTAGGTAAGGCACCAGAGTTTTGAAATGGAGGTGATAGGTTTAAGGTATGCTTCCAACAAAAAAGAGCGGATTAGGGGAGGGGTGAGAAATACCAACTTATAATCAAAAAAAGATTAGAAAAAGAAGAAGAGGTAAAAGGACACGTGTGAGTGCACGACGCCCACCCGCACACTCGCGCGCGCATACACACACACGCAAAAGGTTCAAAACAGTGCTATTGTTAAGATGAACTGAAGCAAGAAGATGCCAGTGAGCTTACCATTCGTCGATCTATCATAGAGCATCCATCAGCACATAGCAATGTTGGAAATGTATCAAATCCCTCTGACAAACATAAAGCTAAAATAAGCCTCATTCCCTTCTGACATTCAGGTGTCTCTGCAAGAGATAAATCCCCAGTTGACTTTGTATATGCACGGAGAAGAATAATCCACCAGAATCCAGAGTCGACAGGCGCAACTCTTCCAATTGCACTCTCGCCAAAATCTGCTATTAGAGTGTCAGTCTTCCTTGTAGGATCATGGAGCACTTTGAAGCTTGCGGGCATGGCTCCTTCTCCAAGCTTGAAACGGTCTATCCTCTTCTCCCACCCTTGAAGGTGGAGTGTTTTCAGGAGAAAGTTCTTAACTATGTCTGGCTCGCCGTTCATTAGAAAAGCCAGTGCGCTTGGTACAAAATCACGGACAAACACCTACACCCAGAATTAATACAAAATCAGAAGGACCAATGTCAGTACTTTTCAGCTTTAATAAGAGCGTGTTTGTCATTTTTAAGAATTAACCCTTCAAAGAAATCAAAACTATATTAAGATTACAGCATTTTCAGGCGGAAAGCAGATTAGCATCAAAATTGGCCCCTAATTTGTAATGTGATCATTAACAAACTCATCAAGATGAACTAGACATAACAGGTCAAGTAAACTTCTGAATTCAAAAATCAAACAGATGCAAACCAATATCAAACGCAGTGTTTTATATGTCGGATATAGGGGAAATGTCGGATGTCATAATTGGATGTCGGATTTCGGAGATATTTCGAAGACATCTAATTAATTCAGACGTCATGGAGGACAATAAATATATGTCCAATACATACACAACTTATACCAAACTACATAAATATATTTAGGATATGTATACTTACCTTAACATTTTGCATACACTCTCTTAGTCATGTAAAAATTTCTCAATTACTCTAACTTTCAAGACCAACCGACATATTGGTTTTTCTCGAATTATCGGCCGACATTTTCCCGAAATGTCTACCAACATATCGAATTTTTTCTGAAATGTCGGTTGACATTTTTCAAATCGCCATTTCAAATGAGGGTGGGGATGTAGTGGCGGTGAGGGCGTGAAAACGAAATGTCGGCCGACATTTAAAATATTGATTAGACGTATCATAAACTAAATAAATCAAAAGCAAAGAATTCAATTATCTCACAAGAAAGGAGTCCAGATTGGCTTGAGAAAATCTAAGAAGATAGAAATCAGGAAATTGCAATTTCTGTTTTTTTCCCTTGTAGGGAGAAGATCAACAGCATAAAACCCAACATCAGAGACGTCACGAACCAAATGAATCAAAAGAAGAAGTCCATTATCTCACAAGAAAGTTGTCTGGATGGCTTGAAAAAATCCAAGAAAATACACAAAATCATGAAATTTGCAATTTTTGCTTACCTCTTGTAGTGACCACTCACTTCACCGAGCACATACTTCCTACAATAATGAAACAACTACTAACCTTGAAATCCTTAACCTACACATTAATGAAATCCTTAACTCACAAGGAGAGCTAAGATTGAACTCATTAACTTACAAATCAATCAGATTGCTCAAAACAATGAATCTCAAATAGTAACATCACCCACCCTAAGACATATGTAAGCCACAAATATCACATCCTGAAAGCTAGACAATAATTTGTTCAGTCAATGTTCAAATGAAACAATGACCAAAGAAATAGGAATGAAATGAAAAATCAACATCAAGCATACTACAGCTCCACAGCAGTGGCGGTAATCACTATAAGCATGACTCAGAATCAAACATTCATCTAGCTGTTCAGACATTAAGACACATGAGCAAGAAACCACCATAAACATTTGAATTCCTGCTTCTATCCAGGTCAGATGCTCTAAAGCCTGATAAGCAACACTAACAAAATGGATTCTTAAAACTGATGGTTGATTATGATCTAAAATATCCATAAATGATATTTGCTTTGAATTCCTTTTTATCTCTCAAGACAAAGATAATCTAACTAACTCAATATTTCTATAAAAAATTATTTATTAAGCTCTCAACTATTATTATACCTACCTGATCATAATTTAGGACCTCCTCGGAAGCATGATCATAAGCAGCAATAGTTCCCACAGGCTGCCCTCTAAAATACACCAACGACCTCCTAAGAGCATCCCAGGCCTCGGCGACCATCGGATGCGGCTCAAACGAGTTCCTCGCCGACGAGGCCGGTGTATCAAACCCCGACCGGTGCCCACTGGGCGAGTACATGTTCTCCAAGCCGTCCACAGCTCTGATGTTGATGGAGAGCTCGCTCATAGACCTCTCGTCGAAGGATCTCTGCCGCTCCATGTTGAGCTTGGGTGGCTTCTCGAGGAGCTTCGAGATGTCCACGTCGTCGACATCAGGGATGGAAGCGTAGGATGAAACCTTCCGCATCCCTGGGAAGCCGTCCATGGCTTTAGGATTCGTGCTGGAACGGTCACGCCTGTGATCTCAGTGATCTGGATCAAACGATTTTTTATCAAATTTCAAAGAAAAGTCAAGAAAAAGCACGTGAATTTATATCCAAAATGAAGCCAGAGCAACACTTCACTATCATAAGCCCGTGATCGACATCCTTAGAAAGAAAAAAAAATAGCGAATAACAAAAAAATCAGTAGATATATGGTCAAGATTTAGTACAAAGACCGCCAAATTTCAGTACAAAACCAGAGACCCTTAGATTTCGGCACAAATAGTAGAAAAATACGTCTTAATTCGCAAGCTAGATAAATTTACAGAACAATATACCAAAAGAAATACAGATTGAGATCAAAGAACCTTCCAAAAAGAGCTCAATTTGAACAACATAAATCATACCAAAAAATCAAGTGTGTGCGAGAGAGGACGAACCCTAGAAATCTTGAAGAGGGCGAGCAAGCTGAGCCCTTGGGGAAGCACGAATCTCGAAGCACCGAAGTAAATCGGGCCTTTGTTGTGGTGAGTTGGGGAAAAAGAAAGCATAGCGAAATGGAGCAGGGATTTATAGAGAGAGAGTCATCGTTCTATCCGTTGCAAGGCCTCGCCTCCTCCTCCTTCCTCTCTTTGGACTGCAAGAGAGGTGACCGGCAGTAGCCGGTGGGGGCATCAGGAGGTGCTGACGTGGAGGTAAAACGGGGCCCGAAGGGAAGAGAAGAGTCACCGGCTGCTCCCGCTTCGGGAGGCTAGTTGGATTTTCATTTTTTTCGTTGTTTGTTGGTGCCGATGGTGTCAGTGAGTTTTAAGTACAATACTTGACGGTGTTAATTAGACTGAAAACTCTTGTTTAATTGCTGCTTAATATAGGAACCCAATGGTATTTTGAACTATTGACACCCCGAACTTTCTTATAATTTCATAGTGACATCTAAATTATTAGTATTTTCAAACTGATCCCTGTAATTAAGCCCTATTTGTTACATTGGAAAACTCTGTTCTATTAAATTTAGAGGAAAATAATTATATACTATTTTGAGATTTGATGATAAACCTAGTTATTCTATTGATTTAACCTGGAACACACAAGTACAATTAAAAAATTGATAGAAAATTTTCATGTATTTATCTTAGTTTGTTTGGATCATCCTCGTATCCAAGATAGTATAGAGATGTTTTATATAGAATTTAATAAACCATGAAAATTAAGTACGTGATAGAAAAGAAAATTTTGCACTAGTTCAACAATTTATTCTTCATAGTCATAGAACCCTCAATAATTTTTTTTTGACAAAACTTAATAGTCAATGGAAAGATGAAATTGAAAAAGAAAGAGAGCATAAGTGCTTAGCATGAAACACCAAAAGTGTTCAATTTATGAAAGAACAGAAAAACTTTAACCGTACTTATAAAATTTACTCTCATTTAAGACGAATGATGAAGTTATGTAATTTAAATATATGTATACCGATCCAATTTAACTTGCATATTTGGGGGGGAAATATATTCATATTTTTCAAAAGTAACGAATATTCATTTTTTTTTTTTAAGTACAAAAACAAAAGCGTTGCTCTTTTTTTTTAGAAAGAAAGAGTAGAGCGGGTAGCTCTACTCATATATATTATATTACTATATAAATAGATTTACAAGGTAGAGGCCATAAAAAGGTTATTAAGATTTTTCATCGCCCAATCTCTTAAATTCAATGGGATCGCTAGATGTTATTTTGCCTGATGTTTATGTGTGCTAAAAAGTAAGAACAATTGTGTCAGTGGCCATTAGGTTCATTTGAAACAAATTCAATAGTCATGTATTGAGGAATTTTCTACTTGATATAAAAAAAGAAAAAGAAAAAAAAAAGAATCAGTGATGCATTTGAATAGTCTCCACTGGAAAAATGACAGAATATTCCAATGTAACAAAAAAAGTTTTTTAATGTCTAAAAAGTTTTAAAAAAAAAAATGCTTGTTTTAAATGCCTAAAATAAAAAAAATTGGAATTCGGCCCAATTAGCTTCCATCACGAACCCACTTGCGCTAATTAGTATTGCATTAAAAAAAAAAAAAAATCCCGTTTTAGAGTACGGTTGGACTCAAAACTCCGGCAATAAATGAATATTGAGTCCCCCGCAGCGCCACACGTAGCTTGTTGGTGCTTTTGAATTTGTTAAAAGCACAGCTCACTCAATCGTTCGATCTTTATTAGCGAACATATTTATATATATTTATTTTTGATCACCGTGGTCACTTATTAGTTTCTGATTTTGCTCCCTATTGATTATGAGATCCAATCCCGTTGTGTGATGATTTTCTACGACAAGAAAAAAAAGAAAATATACTACTTAAAGTAGAGCTCAAAAGTGTCTTTATGATAGTAAAAACAATTTAAAAACAAGGGATTATACACAAAAAGTTGCAATATATATGTACTATCTTATTATTTTATAAAATTCAGTATGGGCATCCGTCACATTGGATTGTATGTGAGTGTGCCCAGACCACTGGACTACTTGCAAATATGTAATTTTAAGCCATTGAACGCACAAGCTTACATAATAATTATATTTTTTTTAGGACCATAAAAATCATAGTCCTTTAGAGAATTTTAATACAGCAGAAATGAATAAGGGCAAAGCTGTAAATATCAAGTGGCAACCTCCCAAAAATTGTATATCATGGTAGCATGCATAGATAGTTCAAATATTGAACTCAGGGTTTTTCTTTGGTAACGTTTAAAACTAAACAATATTAAACTATAAAAATATATTACAGAAAATCCTTCTATTTTATTGAAATAGTAAAAACATTTTCCATTGAATTTAAGAAATAATACGTACGATTGTAAAATTAGAAAATAAATTTCTCTAATTTGCTTGATGGAGGAGCCACTTGTACTATTTAAAAATTGAAAGAACATTCTTGTATATTGTCTTAAATTTTACCATAATACATGAGTATGTCTTCTACTAAATATTCTTGTACGAAAGGATTTTTTTTACAATTTATATTAACCCATCACGTTTCACATTAAGACCCATACAAAGATATTGTCAAGGCATGCAAATGGAAAGATTCAATTTCTTTTCAAGGCAACATGCTTCATGCAAAAATGTTCCAGTGACACAAATCATATTATGTTTCATGCATTTATAATTTTTAATAATTGTGCACTAATCAGCAATCAAATCATATTATCCTAAAATATTTTATAAACCATGCTGTTTATTCTCAACAAATCCAGCCATAGTGTCCTGGCTTTCATTTTTAATTCCCTTCCTCCCCTCCAACTTGACGGCCGACAAACGGCCCGAAATATGCCTAATACTTTATGCACCTACCTTCTGTTACCCCCTCACTACTATGTGGGGGCCCACCAGAGCGAGAGAGGCTATAGGTGTCAGAAGCTGGTGCACAGCCGCTGCGTCAACACCTAACAGCGCGCCACTAAACCTAACCACGAGATACACGTGCTGCTGGATGACGCCAACTCCGTCGGGACACGTGGCAGATCCTAATGGGGTCTGAGTTGTCACGACGCGTAGATCTAGCAATTAAATCTTATCCGAAACAAATACAAAAATGTATATTTATACCGACTTGTTCGTCGTCACCCATGCACGCGCTCGTTTCGTATCCTCCGGGCCCCACGACAGATTCGCTCTACCTCGGAGAATGAGGAGTGTATATATCCGTATCTATTGACGGTTGAGATTTAAAGTTTGAGTCAATTGGGACAACTGGGATTGTCTCCGGGACTCAGTCCATGTGGGGAAAGTGGGGCCCATGTGTTTGATGGATTATTATTGGTTGGATTCGTATAAACGCCAGTTTTCGGGGCCATTTAGATATTAATCCCTCAGATCTTACATATTTTTATGTTAGTCCCTCAAATATTTTAAATTGTTATTTAGCCCATCAAATTCTATTAGTTACACTCAATTAGTCATTCTTGTTAGTTTCTTTTCTTGTTAGTTTCTTTTCAAATGGAGAGAATATTCCATTAGCTTTAACATAATATTCCATCCCCTTCCTTCATCGTCCCTCCTTTGCATCGGCTGCTCCACGACTACCTCATCCTCCTCTGTCTCCTCTCTCTGGCCTACCACCTCCCCTACCTCTGCGACGTCCTCACCGGCACCCAAATTGTCTCCTTCATCGTCTCTCCTCTGCCTCGGTTGCTCCCAAGGCCACCTCATCCTCCTCTGTCGTCTCTTTCTAGCCCACTATCGCCCCTCCTCTGTGACACTCTCACCGACGCCTAAATCACCGGGAAGGCCCGACCACCCAGACATTGGGCCCTGCCCCAGTGTCAACGGATCGAACCCGGGTGTGTTAGGCGCCCGGATCGGGGTAGAGATTGGGTTTAGACACAATCTCCTCCCCAAATTTCTCTATCAGCATCTCACTCTCTAGCGACCGGGGCTAGGTGGAGGACCTAGCGGTGTAGCTTGGTGGTGTGGTGGTAGGAGCGACAACAGGCGGTGGTAAGCTGCCCGTGCAAGGATAGGGAGGGTCCTCACGAGTGGTGGGGGCTCTACTCTAGATCCACCACCTTGGGTGGTGGGCGAGATTTGACGACTGACGGCCATGTTGATAGCGGTGCCGATGGTTGTAGTTTGTTTGTGGAGGAAGGGACGAAGAGGAGGGAAAAGAAGAAGAAATGAGTGAAGATGAAAGAGAAGAAAAGAGAGAAGGAGAGGAGGAGGTGTTCGCGGTCATGACTACCGTCGTTCTCAGTAAGGTCGGTGGCAGCAGGGTCGCGACCGTGAAGAGAAATAATAAAGGAGGAGGAGGAGAAAAAGAAAGAGAAGAGGATGAAAGATGAGAAAAGAGGGATGGAGAAGAGGAGGAAAAGAGAGAAGGAGAAGAGGTACCCTTAGTTAAGTTCAAAGCAAATCATGGTTAGATATTTGGATGGAAATTCTAACAGAATGATTAATTAGGTGTAACCAATGAGATTTGAGCAACTTAATAACAATTCAAAAGATTTTAGAGAATAATATCAAAATATGAAATATGTAAGTGACTAATATTTAAAAAACCTTTTTTTTCCCGCGTCGGTTAGGTAGGTGGAACTGAGGCTGGCGGCCGCTGCCCTTCACTCGACGCAGGAACATCATATTAATTCAGTTGGAGACAAAAATAATAATAAATAAGATTTCAAAATAGGTAAGATTTCATATTTGGGGTTGGAAATTATCTAATTATACAAAAATTCATTATATTATTATAAAATAAGATTTTAAGGTGTGTGCTGCTTTAAAATTTTTAAGTTGCGAGAAACATGAAATTAATTTGTGGGAAGAGTTGGGTTAAATATAGATTAGGTTTTTGCATGTGTGGTCAGTAACTTGATGGAAAGAAATTTGGCCGGAAAAACTATTTAGATGAAATAAGATACTAAATACTTATATATCGTCAAAATAAAATTATGAAGTTCATAATTCGGGGCATTTAATTAAATAATTTTTAATTTGAGTAATATAATAAAAGTGGCATTAAAATAATTTAAAGTTATTAAAGAGTTGCACCGTATATAATAAATTCAGTAAAAGAATAACATAGAGTTTGATATTAGTTGTAAAGTAATATTTTAATTTTTTATTTGACAAAATATGTAAGGAAACATGACAATAAACTATGAGACAACAATTAAGACTCAAGAGTTTACATTAAATAATACTAGATTATTGTCACATGCGTCCATGTGTTAAAAAATAATTAATATAGAGAAATGTAGATGTGAAATTACAGAATTTGTTGAATCTTTAAGTAATTATCTTTAGTTTGAATGGAATATTAAATGTGACATGAAAATAATTGAAAGCTATTAAGGAGTTGGACCCATATAATAATAACATTCAATGAGAGTAATTTATAGTGTTATGTTTAATTGCAAAGTAACTTTTTTTATTTGTCAAAATATGCAAGGAGAGACATACATGAAATATGAGGCAAATGTTATAAAATTATAAGTTGGCATTATATATAAAGATAGATAGATGTGTGGGGAAAAGATTAAAATGAAAGACTAATATAATTAATCCATCTCAAATGGTTTCAGTTAGGCAAAGGGTGCGTTCGGAGTCTTGGGATGATATATGATTCAATGCTTTGCAGTTGAAAAAGAATTTAAGATAGTTAAATTTTGAGAAATCTAAGGAAAAAAAATAAAAAAGCTTATTTGACTCTCTTCTTAAGTTGGGTTAAATTTTAATTTGCCTCAAGGCGAGACTTAACTTGGCCTAAAACGTGTTGAAAAGTTAATAAATCTCGTGTCATTTCTTTATCTATTTGCAAGGTTGGGGCCAAGGGATTATTGCCTCGTACTTCTACTCTGAATCTGATGCCAAACTAGCAGATGCAGGATGTTCTTGTAAATATAATAAGAATTTTATTGTAGGCGTAAATATAATATGACAAGATAGGAAAAAAAGTAAAAAAATAACATAGCGCCCACCAAGACTTAAACTTATGACCTCCAATAAGTTTGCTTTATAAGTTACCACTTGAGGTAGAGCTCAAAAGTGCCTTTAGATTAGTAAAAATAATCTATTAAGAAGAGATCGTAAGCAATACAACTGTAGTGGTCAAAATTTGACTTACGTCAAGATCATGACACGTATCCAGCGACAAGAACATGAACCGGCTCCCACGAACCCATTCCGAAGTCTCCGCCATCTTTTATCCAAAGACATCCTTCATCCGCAGCTCTGAGGCCCTGCCTCTCGGAGGCGCTTCGACTCTAATCCAAGAGTCATGCCACGTGGCAGCAACTTTTTCCATCCAGCGGCAGATCGAGATGGATTCTGCAAATCGCGAAGGCGGTTAAGCACTCTTATCTCTCTACTCATTCAGGACTCTGTAATGACCCTACAACTCATCAAGCAGTTAGGGATAATGTAACACCACAATCCTGCGGGTATGGAGACGTTACTGGGACGTATATATATATAGGCCAAAAATACCCTCACATATATACGCTAAGCATCAGTACAGGTAAGAATCAGAATACGAAAGTACGTGGTGTATTATACATTCCAACATAAAAGTTAATTACAAAGTTATCACAAGATGTGATACAATATTATAAGAATATTACATCATCAATAGACGCAAATGAAAGAATATAAAGAGATATACAATTGTGAATAGTACAAAATATGCTCACGAGTTACAAAAGAAAACTAGGGAGGGGGCATGGTGGCGAAAAAGATGGGGCTCCAGATGGTATGCCAAAGATCCATGCTTCTTTTGCGCATCTCTGGTCAGCAACCGAAAGAATCCACAAGCTCCAACATCTGGGATCTGAACATGCAGGTCCAGGGGAATCAGAACTCCCCAACGAGTGATGCGGTGAATGCCAAGTGGAGTGCATAGATAAGCACACGTGTAACAATAAATCCGAGTCAAGGAGCATATATTGAAAACTGTGTCATGAGCATAGGCATACAGGAGCAGGTAAGGAGGTAGCAAGTAAAGTAAATATGACAAACCAGTTATATAAGTCCAAATTATTGATCCGTGAGGTTAGTACGTCGAAGAAATGATCCAAATAAGAAAACTCTCAAATATATACACCTTATATACCTCATGTCATTGTATCCTGAGTTATTATAATCTGAGTTGTCTCCTAAACTAAGAAAACATCATAAAACTGATAAAACCGATAAAATCAATAATACCGAATGCAAGCAAAATCAATTATACAGGCTCTGTTTACAACTTCATGAGACAAGTACATAGAAGAAATAATCCAAGCAAGAAAACCCTCATCTATATATCTTATGCCCCATGCTACCATAATCTGAGTGTATACAACCCGAATTGTAAAATCGCACGACGAATTATTGATTAGCACTTTATTATTACTACTCGTCTTACCCATATGTCTAGATATGTGTCCTAGCGTCCAAACACACATACATCCATATATGAGTAAGCTGAGGTTGTTATTAGAAACTGATGTTGAGACCAGTGGGTCATGTTTACAGTGGGTTCCGTACATACCCGGGACCACGACCCAGGGTGTTACTGGTATACGGAACTAGCCGCAAGGCCTATATGAAGTAGGTCTTATATTATGTCCATTCAGGAATATAACATGGGGTAGGGAGTCAGCGCTCCCCTCGGACACATGGAGGCCTTCAGGTAGATCTGAAAGTTTTAGTTGCACAATATATCTAATACCACTGTAAACATATTCACTATTTGAAGTCCATCAGTTTTCTCCTTACTCGATGTAAATTGGTCTTTTATAGTTTATTATTATGTTAATTATCATATTTACTGGAATAATAGGAGCATGACAGGATTCCCATAAATGTGATAATCACATGACAAGCAGTAATATGTCAGGTGGTAGGTGATAAGTGATATCAAACATGGATCAGGTGATAACAAGCAGGGGTCAGATGATAGCATGCAGAAGCCAGGCGTCAAGTAATAGCGTGGTAGATATCTCTATCATATACTACTATACAGGAAAACAATACCGATACGGGGGATCGTTATGAATACATGATACGGTACCAATAAAGGGGTCGGTATGAATACAGAAAAATGGTACCAATATAGAAGAATAGTACGAATACAAGACAATGATACAGTTTTTGAAAAATAATATAAGTAATGGTTTCTAACTCTACACAATCATTAAGGAAAGAATAAGTTGAATTATCAAGTAGACAAGCGGGCATGCAAGCAAGCGTATATTCAAGCGAAGCTAAACAAGCTGGAGCGAAGCTAACGTACAACACTAGACGTCATCACGTTTAGCGTGGTTACCGCTCACAGCACGGCTATACACATACGACGGAGCGAGAGTATGAACATTGTTCTGCCGAGTGTGGCGAAGCCGCGCTCACGGCGTAACTACCTCGAACGGAGTTAACACCAAAGCGCTGAGCGCTAAGTCCAGGCTAGCTGAAAGACATGAAGGTCTGAACGCAGTCCTCTTTCGAGGAAGTGGGTGAAACCCAAAGGCTAATAGGCCGAACGCATAGTAAGTACCTGCAGAAGTGTAAGTATCATACACACGCATGTAAACGTAGTAATAACTAACTATCAGTAGAGTAGTGAAAATCGGAGACTGAGCAAGACAAGAAAAAGGTAAGCGAGCATATAAGCGAACAATCAAGCGGGGCTAAGCAAGCTAGAGCGAAACTAACGCACAGAGCTAAACGCTATCACGCCCAGTAGTTACCGCTCACGGCGAAACCACGATAATGTATAGCAATCGCTCGCGGCGTAACTACACTCGAATGGAGTTAGCGATAGAATGCTGAGCGCTATGCTCGCCTACCAGGCGGAACATGAGAGCACGGAGGCTGAACGCAACCCGAAGGTTAGGTATAAAAAGCTCAGAGGCTGAACGCAGCCCGGAGGCTGGTATAGTACCTGCACGAGATGTTAGCACCACATGAGCACACATATCAACAAGGCAATAACTAGACTATCGTGGAGTGGTGAAGCCAAGAGGCTGAGTGTAGAGCCCAGAGGCCGAGTAGAAAGTCTGAAGGCTAACAACCATGAAGGGTCTGCCACGTATGTCACAGACATGATATATGTACAAGACGTAAACAATCCTAGTACAAGTATTCATCACAGGTATAGTACATATACAATCTAGGGCATTTGGCCACATACAAGTACAATACACAATACACATATACAGTCTCAAAAATTACACAATTTACATGAATACAATACAATCACCCGTCGAAGCAGGGAAACCTAGAAAGAGGCGAGAATACTCATCTAAAGAATCTCCGAAAAACGTCGCAAATCACCGAACACCAGAAACTCGAGCACGTGCACCAATACATATTAAAATATATATTAATATTCTATGAGAGAGAAAGATATAAAGAGAGAATAGAGAGAATAATATTTTATGAGAGAGAAAGATCTAGAGAGAAAGAGAGATCTAGAGAGAAAGAGAGAGCTATGAGAAAGTCATAAAGAGAGAAAGAGATAGAGAGCTAGAGAGAAACAAATTAGAGAGAGAAACAGAGAGAGATGGGAGAGAGAGAGAGACAGATGAGAGAGTGGACTGAATTAGAGAGAAAGAGAAAGGGGAGCAGCCCCTGGTTGCGTGAGAGAGACGGGAGAGAGAGAGACAGATGAGAGAGTGGACTGAATTAGAGAGAAAGAGAAAGGGGAGCAGCCCCTGCTGCTCACGCAACCAGGGCCAGGGGCCCTGGCTGCTACGCCCAGGCCGTAGCCGCGCGTCCAGGTGGCGTAGGGGAAGGGCGGTGCTGGCCGGCGCCGGCCAGGTAGAAGGTTGTCGCCGCCACCCAATGAGGAGGAGAAGTGGGGTGATGGGTTGTGGTGATGCTGGTGTGATTGAAAGAAAAAGAAGAAAATGGTGGTGGAGAAATTGAAGGAGGAGGTGGAGGAGAGATGGAGCTTGGGGGAGAGGGGTTGCCGGAGGAGGACGCCGCTGGCCTGGGGCGTCGCCGGCGTGAAGGGTGGCGCCGGGGATGAGGTGATGGCCGGTTGGAGAAATAAGGTGAGAGAGTGTAAATTGGGAAGTGAAAGAGAGAGAGAGGAAGAGAAAGGGAGAAGAAAGAGAGAGAGGAAGAAACGAGGGAAAAGGGAGAGAATTTGAGAGAGGAAGGAGGAGGACTGAGAGTGCTCTCGGCGCCAGGGGAAGAGAAGAAATTAAATGAAAAAGAAAAGAAAAAAAAAGAAGAGGAGAAATAAAAAGGGAAATGGAGAAGATACTTTTGAGAATGGGTTTGTGTGGAGGAGAAAAAGAGGGAAAAGAAAAAGAAAAGAAAAAGAGGGGAAAAAGGAATGGATGAGAATAAAAGGAAAAAGAAATAAAAATAGATAAGAAAATTATTTAGATAAGACTCTAAATCTGGGAAACACCAAAAATATTCAAAATGCCGGAAAAATAGAACAATTCAGAAAGCTTTTCAAAAATTCTCAAAAATAGTAAATATTACTTTAAGATACATGAAGAAAACTAATACGGAATTAAAAACTAATTATGCAACTTAAAACTATTATGCGAACACACAAAGTATAAAATAAGAGTGTAGCCGAATTCCCGGTGAAGGGCTCTGGACTATCACCTCAAGATTTCTCTAGATTAAGAGTTGAGGTGCCACTATGGTTCTCATGGTTGAATACAAGTGTGAGCAAACAAACAACCCAAGCATATATATATATCAATTTAGTACAAATATATTTAGCATATAAAGAGACGAACAATATAAGCATGCAAGATATATAAACACAAGTGAGAGAGAGAGATGAGCAATCGCAAACACGAGAAATTGTTTCGAGGTTCAAGCACACTTGCTCTACGTCCCCGCCTTCAACACTATGAAAGATTTTCACTAGAATCGATCCCGTAAGATCACTCGGTGCCGCAACACCTACAACGAGCTCCCTCAAGAACTCTTGGACCCGCAAGTTCCTCACTTGCTCCCGCAAGAAACAACACGCGAACCCACAAGCTCGCCGAGCCACAACCTCTACAACTCTTCCAAATACAATGGTTGGAACACTTGGTGATCTCTTCTCTTAATCACCAATAAGCACTCTCATAAACAAGGATCTTATAGGATTAGATATGATAATGAAAAGGCTCAAGCTTGTGTGACAAAACTAGATAGATTTGAAAATGAAAAACTCAAGAAAAAGCTTTTGAAAACTCAAGAGAATCACTCTTGATAAACTCTTTTTTGGTATGACAATGAAGCTCTAAAAACTTGATGGGAAAACTCTATTGAAGATGAGAAAACAAACTCTTGAAAAACTTATTTAAAACTCACCCAAAAGTCTCATATTTATAGGCCAAGGAAAAGTAGCCGTTATGATTCAAAAATTGCAAGAAATGGCCTGTCGATCGACTGCCCCGTCGACGGTCGACCGACCAACGGTCAAATTTCTCCCTGTACTGATGCTTAGCGTATATATGTGAGATTATCTCTGCACTGCGTATATACGTCGCAGTAACGTCTCTGTACCCGCGGGATCGGGGCGTTACACTGGAAGTTTTCCTCTCCAGTCCACCACTATAATACACCGACCGTTTTCCTCTTTCTGATCCTCCATCCCTACTGCCCATTCTCATGCTCGAGAATCTTAGGCCGACATCACATCAGTGATCTTTATCTGAAAGACGTCTTCTCTTTCTGTGAGCTCTGACAGATTCGATCGAGTGCGTTCAATTACCTGCAGTAAAATTTTATCCCAAGGGAAATAGAAAGATGAATTTAAAAATTGAAACTGCGCTGGAGGGAAAGTAAAAGAAAGAGTATTCACATGTCATCTTTTGCTTCAATGATGGCGAGTGAGTGAAAATTCTTTCTTCCTCAAATTACAATTTCTTCAATATGTTTCTTTTTAAAAGATTCCTCCGTAAATCAAGGGGCCGTTTGTTTCGCGTAAAACTCCGTAATTCGTAAATGACTTACTACCCAGTTATAACTACGGCGTTTGTTTGGACCGTAGTTCGTAAAATACTAACGTAACTCAACTAACACTCACTTGCAACCCAGTTACCACTCATACAGCCCAGTTACAGTTAATTTTGTGGTCATTCAAATTTGTAATATTTTTTATATTAATATTAAAAAATTTTAATATTAACTTTTTTAATATTTATTTGCAGTATTAAAATTTTAAAATCACCAAATAGTTAATTTTGTGATCAACTTTTTCACTTACGACTTATACATTACGACAACCAAACACCGTAAAGTACAATACACTTTCCCACTTTACAATTTTATATTACCAACCAAACACCGTAAAGTACAATACACTTTCCCACTTTACAATTTTATATTACCAACCAAACACCGTAAAATTTACATACATGTAACTCATTTACAATTGTAAAAGACTTTACTAATTACAACTACGAATTACGGCCAGTTACGACAACCAAACATACCCCAAGTATCAAACACCAACTTTGTTTAACACGTATTTTCTTTCAAAAGTGGTGAAAGAAAGAAGCACACATTTTTTCTTTAAAAGTTGGAGTTGCATGTAGTTTTTTAACTACAGTCATTCAAGTAACTCTTAAAAAAATATTAAAGGTCTTAAACTTAATTACAAATAAATTATCTAAAGTTTTACACACTTTAAAATAATACTTGTGCTAAAATTTTTTTTGCAGATAATTATCTTTATATTTTTTTCTTACTGCAAGTGAATAGTCTAAAATTTCTCCTTTCCACAGATGCTATATAAAAATAAAATTTAAGATTATTATCTTTCTTATAGAAACAATTTTGGTAACCCAGAAGGTGATGATAGTAATTAGTAAAGTTTATGAAAGGGATAATCACAATGTCGCTTATTAGAGGAAGTGATTAGCATTAGACGTGACGGTGGTGATGTGATGACATGAAACAAAAAAAAAAAAAAAAGAGAAAGATGAGTAAGGGCATACTGATATACAGTACAGTGTGGGCGTTGGGTTTTATAAAATAATAATAAAAAAATTAGATAAACTCTCGTTTTGTTCGATTATTTTTACTCGAATTAAAATATTTTTTTTATCACCAGCTCAATGTTAACTTATAAATCTAAATTATTGAAGGTCACAAGTTCCAGTATTGATGGGTCCAACCTTATTTTTTTTTTAAATTCTTATTACATTTACCCCCACGCTTAAAAAACATCATGCAACTACCACTAGAAAATGAGTAATCATCGGCAAAGCGTCCATAGCAGCAAGTTACAGAGTCAAAAACATCTCTATGGTATTTATTTATGACTAAGTTCATACAGAATATTCATGGAAACAGTTATTTATTTATATGTAATTTAGCCAAGGTCCAATGCAAAGCATAGTCAAAATTTCAGCATTTTCAGTGTCAAAAGTCTGAACCAAAAAATCAAAATTTGAAAATCAGGTCACAAACAAGGAGTTATTCAAAATGCACTAACAATGAATATTGTTGCTTATTTTTTAACAGGATCTCACTCAATTTAATTTGACCTAATTTATAAAACATATATTTTTACAAGGTCAACTGAATAATAAATCAAGTGTAAAATGCTTGTTATAATGCTTCCCACGAGCTTCCAACAAAGGGTCTTTGTCAAGGGGAAGACCTGAATCCTTGCGAGGATGAGAAAGATTCAAGGCATACATCGTGTATTAAAAATATAAATAAACTAAAAAAGAAAAAAAAAAGAAAGAAAGGATGATGTGGAGATGTTATCCGTTTCAACATTAAAGTATATTCATACGAGCAGGGCATATAATCATCGAATACCAGCATATTCTTCAATCTTATACACATCTAGATATAATATTTGGTAGAAAGATTACTAATACTGTAACAAATAAAATTGACTGTCGCTGTTTGAGTACTGACTTTTATGGTAATTGGTTATATGAAACTATACCTCCTCAATTAGCTGAGGAGTTTTGTATCACCGTAAGTAACAATTTCTTATCTAATAAAAACTATGACTTTCATTAATGTGTGTGTATATTAGAATAAGATAAATATTTTTATATCAATGTATATCTTATATGGTCGACTGAAGGTTGCAAAGCAACCTCTCATCATCATGGCAGTCCACAAATTATAGGTAGTAGTTGAATATTAGGTGCATTTTTGATTCACTTTTTACCTACGCTGTAAGTGTTGAAAGTTCAAGGTGTTCAAATTCTTAGGAAAAAAAATAATGAAGAAGAAGAAGAAGAGGTGGTCAAATTCCCTTTTCAAGTTTACTAGCCAGACTGAGTTCGGATGGTTTCGGTATTCTTTCAGCTTACGGATAAAATCTTTTTTTCAAACGACTTGTCCAAATTCGTCCAAAAGCCCTCTCTAAAAGGGTGTTTTATGCAACTGAAATGTTTGGTTATTTTAAAATTTTAAATTCTTATAAGGAGAATGTTAAGGATCCATCGTTTGAACCTCTTATGTCAAATTGTAATTAAGAAAAAACTCACTCACAAAATTTAATTCGCTTCAGCTACTTCTGTTTTAAGAAGAATGCGCGGTGAAAAAGACTTAAATACCCCCATGTAATATTAAGCTGAGGGCTGCGATGATGATTGGAGTGCTAAAAAATATATATCATATTTCTGAGTTTTTATTAAGAGTGCGATCATAATCATAGTTTTCACAAAAAAGGTCATGTTTCTGAGTCTTCATAAGACTGCGATCGTGATCATCGAAAGGGCAAAAACTGAGGGCAAAATAGGTGGTGCTAAAATCGATTGAGCTGAGATTTGTGATTTGAATTTGAATTGTGATATTTGTTGAAATTTTGATTTTGATATGACTTATAAGATGAGTTGAAATCGGTGATTTTGAGTTTGATATGAGTTGTGATATATATTACTTTTTATTAAACAAGTATATGTATGAGGGCCATATATGATATTTATGATAGGTAAAAATTAGGAAAATTATTGTTAAACATGAACATGTATGATATGTAAATATATATGAGTTAGGGGAAAAAAAATTGCCGAGTATTTTTTGTCCAAGGTTGCCAACCTCGGACAAAGCATTTATTTTTTGTTTTTCCCCTTTGTCTGGGACTGCCAACCTCAGACCAGGAAAAAAAATCAGAAAAAATGAGTTTGCTTTATCTGGGGTTGCCAACCCACCACAAAGAAAAGCTAGAAAAAAAAATTAAAATTCTTAATGTTTAATGTATGTAATTGTTTGTTTTTTATGTATCTGCATGTGCGGTTGTTTTGTATGTATGAATGTATGTTTGAATGTATATATATGTATACTTTTGCATGTGATTATGTGCGTGAGACTTTCTTTTTTTTTTTTTCCCTAGTGTTTTTATCCGGGATTGTCAATCCCCACAAATTTTTTTCTTTGTCCAGAGTCTTCAACCTCGAACAAAGAAAAACAATTTTAAAAAAGAAATAAAATTTCTTTATCCGAGATTAGGAACCTGAACAAAGATAAACAGTTTCAAAAAAACAGTTCAAAAAAAACATTAATCTCTTTATCCGAGGTTGAAAAAAAAAAAAAAACTAAAAGATAAAAAAATTACTTTGATCGAAATTACCAGCCACAAACAAAGAAACAAAAGTGAAAAAAAAAAAAATTCTTCATTCAGGGTTGACAAACCTAAAGGAAGAAAACACCTCACAATGGCGAGGCAAAATGACACGCCGCGGACATTATAAGTCAGACGTCAAATTTTGAAAATATTTTTAAAAGAGGTCGATTTTCAAATTATTTTTCAAAATTGATTTTTTTTTGAAATTTTGCTCAAAATAAAATAGTGCCAGCCATAAATTTCTTTATTTCCTTTAACCTGGCAAAAGAATTTTGAATGGCATGGCATCTATCGTTGGATTGAAAGCCATTCGTACGGCTAAAATATAAGTACAGCCTCGAATCACAAGTGCAGAAGCTCAATTCACAAAAAATTTCAAACCCTTTTTACCTTTGGGAACACACACGTTCTGCAAATCAAATCAACAGTGGCTCTATACACCACAATTTTATGGTTTCATGTCAAAGATCTCTGCAACATTAGAGGGGCAAATACTGCCTTAGTGGTATCATGTACACTGGCCAATGGCCTCTTGCAAGAATTTAAAAGAAATGAAAAAAATAAACAGAGAGAAGAACCATAAAGTCTATGGAGAACAGACTATAAACATCATCCAGCTGCCTCCTGTTTGAAAACAAGACTAGAATTTTAATCAACATATCTCGGCTCAATCCGATCTTCAAGAAACCCTCGTCGCATATTGAACACCCCTGAAGAAAGTTTTGTGACTGACTCGATGGATATGCTGACTTGAAAGTGCATCTTTATGCTGAAGAAGAATCGCCTCTCCATTTTGGATGTTGGCACTCTCTCCATATATGTTAGGGTATGGCATAAAAGTCCCAAATGACAAGAAACTGTTGACTTGTAATAGTGAACCGAACGCGGTCTTCTAGTTTGAGATGCCTATATACAGTCATCTTTAGCTTTTGGTGATTCCGCAGGTGATGGTCGTGCTGGAGTGTCGCCCATATCCCTCGTCTTGTGAAGAAGAAAACTTCCTGAAATAATGGTAATGAACCCACATATCTCCGTCACAATCTGAGATGCAGTTTGCGTGTCCCACTCCTGAGTCCAAACAAAGGAAAAATGGGACATTAGAAAAAAGTTAAATCACAGTGAAAATGGTTTAGAAGGCAGCTCGAGGAAAAAAAAAGAAGGAAAATGAAGTCTTTGAGTTGCAAGGGAAAGTAAAGTTTTTGAGTTCTAAAGCATTTATATCTTTTTTTATATCATAGACCTCGGTGAACTTCATGTTAACTTAAGAAAAGGAAATCTACCGCATTAGAATTGTCCTTGCACATTAGTCAGCAAACACAAACCTAGTAAAACAATCAGAGAGACCCGTATTTCAAAATTTTCATCAAGGAATTTGAAAGGATTCAAGAATTAGAGGTGAAACCTAGGATAACATGGTCAGCATCAAAATAGTAAATACTCAGCCACACGCAGCACTGGATCAACTAGAGACGTGTTACTTGTGATCTTAGGTATGTCAGTTAATTTGTTTCATGTGTTTCCCCATCATACAAACAGAGGCATGTTGAAAAAGAACCTTTTAAAGTTTAAATGATGATGTTTTCTCTAGGATATCCCCAAAAAAAAGCATGGAGAAACCACAATATAATTATGTCTTATACAGTAGAGTATGAGACACCAAACTACTATTCAACAGTTAACTTAATATTCTTAAATTAATAAATGATAGTGGGCGGAACAGATTGAGGTTGTTATATATAATAGGGTATATTATATTATATATAAACAGAATTTGGAGTATTTAGAGTTCTACTAGTATTTGAATTCATAGCTAGAATAGGATCTTGTCTTGTATGGTACACCCTATAATAACAGAGGTTACTAGAAAACATGGTGTTTGATGCACAGTACAAGTATTTCAGACTTATTCAATAAACGCCACCAAAATGCCATTGCCATCTAATTTAAAGAGATATATTCAAAGAATAGGCCATCATTTTGGAAGACAGGTTTTCATGGACTTTCATAAAAAGAACGGACCACTCTTTATAAAAAAGTACGTGAGAGAGATGTTGTCGACCTATCTCATCAAGGGTCAGAACCCTAAGTAAATCAAAGATTAATTTCATCATCACTTTTGTCCTTGGTAGAGAAAAATTATTCTCATAATAATAGAAGTTCTCCGAAAGTTTTTTAAAAACATACCTTATCAAAATTACTAGTTGGTCATTGGGTGGTTATAAATAAAGTAAATAGTAAACTAAAATTATCCCTGAACACCAAAAATCATCAGCAAATGTGCACAATGATTGTTAACAGACTGAAAGAGCAAGTATAGCATGTCGAGCGCAAACTAGTCATACTAAAATGTTCAAGACCAAAAATGATCATAGGCCAACCTCACGTTATACTTGCCTAGGAAGGAATTGCTCGAAATCATACACTAGAAACTATATTTATACTTCTAACCAAAGAAACAAGTTTTAAAGAGAAAAACGCCTCTATGCCCAGATTTGAACTGATATAGTTTCAAATCCTCATAGCTTCCTGAATATCAAAAGAACAAATAAAATAAATGGCCCCACCATTCATTTTCTTAACTCAAAAATCATTTTTATATGCATATTGATAAGAATTATACCAAATTTTAATAAGTA